>VMDR010016730.1:0-20847 GCA_007922815.1 Macrotus californicus
ATAGCCTGCTCTCAAATATTTAGTATTTAATCTGTGGGTCATTCAGATTCATCTCTTTCAACTCCTTTTATTTATTTATATATCTCATTATTTACTTTTGTTCACATGATTTTATGGTTATGTCCTCTGCTTGATAGGTTAAAGGTGAAGTAAACTTCAGTATTGACCATTCTGCAATGCACCAGTAATATTGCTGTGGGCTCATACTGGAAGGGAGAACCTCTGTGGAGTATTTCTAACTATACACTTTATATGAGTTATCTTTATTCTGTCATTCCTGTTGCCGCAATCAACCAAGAGTTGACTCATGGTCAGAATGAAGGCTATTGCCAATTCAAGCATGTCAATGAATTACTTATATATTGGAAGGTCCAGAAAATTCTGGAATTGATTTTAATGTTTTCTTTGTAGACTCCCTTCTCAATATTTCTATTTTTCTACACTTCAGGCTTTACTCATCAAGATGCCTCAGAGCATTGCCTTGCTGGGACACATTGGCCCCCAATGCATGTTTATACAATGAACTTACTTTTTAGTTCATAGTGAAAAATGTAGTCTATATTTTATTGCCCTACACTTATGGGTCAGTTTGCAAAACACTATGATAACAAAGGGAGAACACATGGGGCTGGTTATAAAATTTTAGGTCTTATTGGACTATAAGGCATGGACTGGCTTATGAACCAATTGCAGGAGGGAAAGGAAGAATTAGTACAGTGATACTTTTGATTATTTGATCTTAGAATGAACAAGAAAAATAATTTCAAAAGATATGTATATCCTTTAAAAACTTACAAAACAGAAAAGCTATTTCTGAAATGCAGAAGGAATTTGGTAATTGTAGAGCTGGTCAATGGCCTTTTTGAAACATTAACTCTGTACTTTTTGTCCCATATGTTTGCCTTTTAACTTTAAGGCCCAAGTCCTATTTGAAACAAAGCCGATATTCCTTTTTATCAACAAAACAATTATCCATAAGTCAAAATAATTACCTTCAGTAACTGCATCTTGGGAATCTCAGGTTATAGTCCCTTTACGAAGATCTTGTGATTGGTATAGCACATCTTTTTCATTCTCTAGTCTCCCAGGAAGTCCAACATTACCTGAGCATGCAAATTACTTTCATTTCCTAGATGTAAACCTGAAATAGGAATTTGCTCTTAATGAACTTTTATATGTATGAGCTAACAGCAGATGCCAGAAGAATGAGAAAATACTCAAGATGCAAATATTCATTCTTCCAAGTTAAGAAAATTAATCCCAAAATTATTAATTTTATTAAATGGGTAAAGAAATGGATTGTTTAAAAAGACTATTAAACATCTTACACATTCATATAACTTCTGTTTATGGCATTGGGAACCAACTACGAGACCTGCAGTCTCTTTGACACCTTAAAGGAGTACATCAAAGAGAAGATAATGCTCCTTTGGATGAAATATTTTAAGGAAGATTTTGAAGGATCTGTGTGCATCAAAGACATATTTTAAGGACACTCTTGTTGAGAGAAATTGCAGCCAAGGTTAAGACAGAATCAGGGAGAAGTAAAGCTCGCTGGCTATGTGGCTGCCTGGACTTTTGAGTTAGAATTGATGAAGAACCGAAGATAAATTGGAAAAAAACATAGGGATTCAGATTAGCAGTAACTTTAAAAGCCAGGCCAAGGAACTGGATCTTAGAGTGATGGTGAGACTTCCTAAGCATAATGGAAATACATTGGGAGAGGTTTTCTAGGAATATAAACTTGGTGGTGATCTGCAGAGTGGACTGGGGAATATTGGAGGCAAGAAGAGAAAGACCTGGATCAAAGCAATAACAAGGAAAAATGGGGAAATGTCTGACTCTCAGTCATCATCTGACTTCATTGGCTGGTTTGCTTGTCTCTCTTATCCTTGGTGTTCGGGACATGGGTATTTTTCCTACCTTACTAGTCCTGTCTGCTCAGTCTCCATGGCTGACTTCACATTGGAGAGCTCTGGGGCTCAGTCCTTGCTTTTCCTTTCTCCCATAGCTACCCTCACTTGGTGATTTAACGGCTTTTATTTTATTTTACATTTTATTTATAAAGTGCTCCTGCAACTTGATAAGAAAAAGATAAGTAATCTAACAAAAATTTGCAAAATATTTGAACAAACACTTCACAAAAGAAGACATGAAATGGCCAATAATCCCCTGAAAAAATGCTCACCATCATTAGTCATCAAGGAACTGCATATCAAAACCACAATGAGATAGCACCTCACACTAGAATAGCTATAATAAAAAAGACAGAACATTTAAAAAGTGTTTATGAGGATATGGAGTAACAGAAATTCTCATACAGTAGTATAAAAACTATCTATCTATCTATCTATCTATCTAATCTAATCTAATCTAACCAAACATCCCTTTTGTGGCTTATCTGAAGCTGTCTCTGTTTAAAAAAGAAGAATTACTTATTATACATCCATTGCCACTGTGACCTAAGAGAAACAAGAAGGTAGAATAGAGGCAGAAAGAGAAAAAGTTTTTGTATTTCTCCATGACAAGTCAGAAACAGTAACTTTATTAGGTGGTCTCTCATTATTCATTATAATCTTTGATTTAAGAAAAAATTTATTTCTCGCACCCACCACTGCCTGCCTTTGGCAACCACCAATCTGTTCTCTGCCCATGACTCCCAAACTTTTCCTTTTATTTCAGACTCTTGTCTTTTCCACTTGGAAGTCTAATAGACAAGTGAAATTTAACATATAAGAAACTGAACTTTGATCGTTCCTTAAACCTTATGCACTTCTGGTCTGGCCTCAGTTGATGGCAATTTCAACATTCTAACTGCTCAGCCCAAAACCTTCACACCGTCATTGACTCTAGACTTTTTTCACATCCCATACCCCATCTTTCAGCAAATGCTGTTGGCTCTGTCTGCCTTTAAAATATATGCACAAACCTCACATTTCTTACCACTTCCACTTGTTCAGTCCATCACCTCTCACCTGGAATTCTGAAATACCCACCCAGCTCATCTTCCTACTTCTGTCCTTGCTTTTGTGCAGTCTATTCTCAATGTGGCAACCAGATTAATCATGTCGCTTGTCTCCTCAAGTCTTGCAGTAGCTTCCGACCCCAGCCAAGGCCCCACATAATCTACCCCTTGTTACCACTCTAACCTCATATATTACTGAGTATAACCCTGTTACTCAGCTCTAGCCACTCACTTTTCTTGCTGTTCATTGAACACAATACACATTCTCCTGCCTTAAGACTATCTACAGTGTGTGCCTTTTTGCCTAGAATATTATTCCTCCAGATAGCTGCGCCTGCCATAGATCAAGTGACATGCCTTCTTCATTTCAGAGGCTGAGTTAGTGTTTTTGGTTTACTCTTTTCTCATAGTCTTTCCCTCTCCCAGTTTCCCCAGGCAGTGTTTGAAACTTGAATGTGGGTTCTGCCTCATTTGGACAATGATGCTACTTCTTACCAGAAGTATGTCTTTCAAAATGGACATGAAATATTCCCCATGATCCTACCCTAGGATGCTTAAGATCTTTCAGTTTTTGAGAGCCATGTGTACTAGGCATTGAGTTAGGCGTTGCAAAATCAAAGCCAAGTGAGACATTGCCTGTCCTTTAAGCAGCACACAAAACTCAAAATAACAAAATCCCCCTTTCCTGCTTGGACATAGTCACTGTGCTATGACCTTTATCTCACACCTCACTCTGGACACAAACCATCTATTCCGCCTGGTCACCCTCCTGCCTCTCTGGCCTTCTCTAGCTCTGTGGATGCACAGAACCCCCTGCTGACAATATGAGGAATGAGGAGGTGGAAATTGGATTCAGAATGAAGAGGCTAGATGAGGCCAGGAAGACCAAAGGCAAACAGTTTTGAAAAGACTGTTTCTGAGATGATCCAGAAACTCAAAAATCATTGTTGTGTCACCTGTAATTGAATGGATTTGGATAGATTCCATTTCTTGCTTTTTCAGTGACAGGTCTTCTCAGAACTAAAATCATTATTAAAAAAGAAAAAGGAAACATCTTCCAAAACTTGAAAAACAGAGTGGCACATATTCTTAACTGCTCTTGAAAAAGGACCCAGGTAAGTAGTACTTGATTCAGCCTGGGGAGATGCTAAGGAAATTTTGAATATATGTCTGTTTATAGTTAAGCCTTCATCACTCACCTCTTCCTATCTCTGCCCATGTCTCTTTGGGAGCAACTTCCTTTATCCCCCAAGCTCCCAAGAGGAAAAGATCTAAAGTAAACATTTGTGCTTATTGATTGATTGATTACACTTTAATTTAAAGCCTTTTATCTCTAACTGTGGAGTGAATATCTTTGTATTCTTTACAAGCAGGTGGGGCATGGGAAATTTATACTTTTGCAGGTGCTGCTCTTCTTCTGAAAACTCCTTTCTCAAGAAGGGAAAACCAGGTCTGGCTTAGTTGCCAGAGAACTATTTCAGGACTGCTGGGAATGAAGGAGTCTAAGTCCCGTATCTACTGCTTTTTCTAGGACTTAGAACCTCCACACTGGATCCTTTACATTCCCTCCACACCAGCCCTTCTCCCAACTCCTCCAGATCTCTTCTCTGCCTGAATTTGGATTTCATTCTGTCTTCTCATCCCCTAGCCTTATTTCCCTTCCAGCTTTCTAACTATTTCAAGCCTTTTGAGCATATATGGTTTATGGTTTTCATTACTGGTACAAAGTGGCCTAAGCCAATGTGGGCACAAATAACCATTAAGTATTTTTTTAATGATTATAATACTCACCAATACAGATCAGTGTCTTAACTATTGGCAAATATTAAGTTAGTTTCTTATCTTGCTACCAGGTTATAATGAAGGCAAGTCTTCTACCATATTCTGGGACAATAAAGACACTAATTTACAAGTAGGAGAAAAACAGTTTGTTCTATAAGTTTAATAAAGTCATAATTCTCCAAAAACTCATAGGCTTCTATTACACTGTAGGGGAGGAAATAATTTTCCTCGAACCTCTCTCAGTCCCTACATGGGTCTAAAAATGAAACTGACAAAGGCAGATTAACAGGAGAAAAGCATACACATTTTATTAAAGTTTTACGTGTACATGGGAGTCTTCACATGAGGATGAAGACCTGAAGAAGTGACCAGACAGGAAAGATTTATGCCTTAGACAAAGAAACAATAAATTTGTGATGAGCTGAGAAGACAAAGGGGTTTGGGCTAGGAGCAGTAAGTGATGAGAAAGGAATACGTTTTGTCTATACAACCTTCTTGGCCCTAAATTCTCTCTGGTGATGAGGATGTCTGATTCCTCCTGGTAAAGAGAAGGTAAGTTTCATATGATAAATTTATCTCCTGCTTTCAAGAAAGAAGGACAAGTGTGGGGGGAGATCAGGGTGACCTTTCTCCTTCTGCTGCTTTCTCAAACTTTTCAGCTTAAGACATTCAATACGCCAAGATGCCCTATTTTGGGGCAGCATGTCCTGAACTCCATCAATACCTTGCATGAAAATTTCATTCAAGGGAGACATGATAACAATCTAAAGTAGTGGTACTCCAACATTTTGGGCTCAGGAATCCTTTGCTCTTAAATTTTATTAAAGACTCCAAAAAGGTTTTAGTATGTGTTAAATCCATGGGTGTTTATTTTATAGACAAATAGACTTTTGTAAAAGAAATACACATCTCTAAACACACTAGCTACCAGAGCAATAATGTTTTTGCGTAGTGCGCAGCCTCTGGACAGCTGCGTCGTACACTCCTGAGACAACAAGAGTGAGAAAAGCAAACACGGCCTTATTATTAGGAAAATAATTTTCATCTCATGAGCCTCTTCCAAGTCTTGAGGGCCCCCAGAGGTCCCAGAAACATCCTTTCAGATTCACTGATCTAGAGTCAGGATTCAGTTATTCCAAAATTAGCAGATGCAACTAGAATCCTCTGACTCAATATCTGGATGTAGGACAATTTAGAAATAAAACCTCAAGCACCATCCCTAGGGATGAAAGATAAAGAAAGAAATTAAAGGGATCCCAGGACTTCTAAATCTGTTCATGCCAGTACAGGGATGACACCAAAACATTTTAGCCAAGTTTCTTGTCCTGAACACCACGGCTATCACGGTGGAAGCCCATCTTTCACAACCATTTTGCTTTTTAGAAAGCCACAGATTTTTTGCAATGTGAAGTCCTTTCTGATATACTAAGTAGCAAAGCCTCTGCTGCTGCAGAGAGATTGAGAAACACCTCGACTACCACCGCTCACTGCATTGCTTTGGAGCAGATCTCACATGTACCGTTGCACCTGTAAATGTTTCAACAGCCCTAATTTAATCAAAACACCACTATCACACCAAAAATATTAATTTTTAAAATATAAGTAAATATTCAGTATTAAAATTTCCCCAATTGTTTCATATTTTTTTTCTGTTGGTTTATTCCTGTCAAAATATAAATAAGGTTCACACATTACAGTTGGTTAACATGCCTCTTAAGTCTCTTTTAGTATTTAGGTTCCTCTTCCATGTTTTTTCCCCTTGAAATTGTTGCGTTGAAGAAATCAGACTATTTGTCCTCTATCATTTTCCACATTCTGGTTTAGCTCATGGCATCTCTCTGGGGCTATTTCCCAAGTTTCTCTTCCCCATGTGTACGGGGCATGGTTTGCCTGGTCAGGGAGGTTTCTTTGGCAAGAGTGTTTTGTAGATGCTGTGCACTCTTCCTGGGATCTAAGGAGGTACATGAGATCTATGGTCTCCTTTGTGATGTTAAAATTCTTCAGTGGGCCATTAAAATTGGATTGGATTGGAATGGAGAAGTATTCTTTACAGAATTAAACCTCTGAGGTTTCTGGGATTTCGTACTACAGAGGCCATGCCACTCCTCATTCTTTATGTATCAATAGTAACATCACTTCTTCCAGAAGAAGAATTATGAATTACAGGCACCAAAATAATCATCTTTGACATTATCAATTTTTAATAATATTTTCATAATGTGACCCTCTTTACTTGAAAAGCATAAGTATTTCTATTATTTTGTCTCCCTTTGATACTAACATTTCCGAGAGAGATTTGTGACTGGAACAGTCTGGTTGGTAATGATTTTATTGTCTTTTAAAGCCAGGACAGCCTAATCTCCAGCCAGCCATGTCGGGCAACAAAGAAGTTTTTATTGCCTCAACATTTCATTAAGAGCTCTTTTGTTTAAGCAATAATAATTTCTTCCTGCCCAATTTTAGACTTTTTTGATAACATCACGTATTTGGTGGTTTGGCAAATCTCTCTCAAACAAGGCAATCTCCGTAAAAGCCACAAACATTTAAAACGTCAAGGATGATAATAATACACAGTCACCAGATTCTTAGAAGATAAGAATTCCTAGCAAAAGGAAAAAAATAATTTAAAAATGTTCATAAGTTTTCCTTTATGTGTTTCTCATCAAACCTTTCTTTCTTCTCTCTGAGTCATTCAACACCCCCTACCACCGAGCGAATAAAAAGTTGTTTGGTGAATGAAAACGTAACTATTTACATTTTCTTCTTGAATGTAAGAGACTTCTTTACTCACAGAGAAAAAATAATGGGATGATAGTTCTTCAATGGTCTGGAAAAGAGGACTTTGCTTCAGGTGTCATTATAAAAGTGTTAGCTGCTCTTTGTTTGATCGGGATTAATTTGGCCAGATGACGTGATTGCAACCTCCACTGTTAGCCCTGCTGCTATTAATCATCGCCAAGGTGATCTCAGTTTCCGTGGCAACTGTAATATTTATTTTTACACCACAGCACTGGCTGGTCGCTGATGGCAGCATAATCCTGAAATGTTAAGCCTCAGTCATAAATTTCTCATTCTGATATTAGAAAAGCCCCTCACCACTTCCAATAATTAATCAGTATTCAGACAACTGTCTTACAAAGGTGTTCTTTGGTTCCAGGGTACAAGGTTTTAAGATCTAAGGGTTTTTGTTCACTCAAAAAGCTCCTGGTTGTGTCAAATATTTATTATAACTTCAAGCATACATAATACATCACTATCATATTTACCTAGAAATAGACTGAGGAGGTCTAGGTATAACTCCCTCAAGGAAAAGGAAAATAAATATTAAGCATAATCTTACATATTCTTCAAAACAGAGATATCAATCAAGTTGAACTGAGATTGAATTAAAGTTTCTGAATTTCATTAAAATTAATAAAATTTCAGAGTGAACAGTGAATGAGGAACAGTCTCTGATCTTTTCTGTATTTATCAGGGTGAATAAATCCTGTACTAGATATCAAGATTTTCCTGGAAAGAGTCCCAGGAGCAATGGAAGAGAGCAGGCTGTCATACAAGGTGGATTCAAAGGTGGGAGACAGTCTTTTTTGAAAGATGGCAAAATTATAGGTTCTTGGTAGCTTTGGATTACCAGCGTTTGTATTCCTGTCACATTCCTTGAAGTTCTTTTCATTCTGTGTGTCTTTTAAAATATCCGATTAACCCAATAGACTAACAAACTTTAAAATGTTAGCTCTCATAGGTTTTTTTAAAAAAATCGTGCCAGGTAATCTTCTTCCATCCTGCCTGTGCTCCCTTGCCAAGGATTGGAATGGTGCCACAGAATGGCACATTGTCCTCTTAGAAACCTGTTCTTGCCTTCTCTGGAAAGGAGGCAGGACAAGGTGCGGTGAGGGCAGAGGGAAGGAAGTGTAAGGAGAGACTGAAGTCACTAGTGTCAGACTGGCCACTTAGTAGGCTCACACTGCTGTGCACAGTGGGAGCCTTATCCTTCCCTACAAGGAGAGCTGGCCCACTAAGTGAAAAAGAGTTCATCGCTGGTGCCTGGTGGTTGCAGAGGAGACTAGGTTTAGGGAGGCTGAGCGCCCAGAAGGAGGTATTTGTACACTGTCTGCTCAGAGAACACACTGCAAGAAGGTGGAAGGAGAAACCTTACTTGCAGCCAAAGGGCACAGTTTAAAGCAAAGAACATTCTCTTAGGTTGCCTACATTCAAACTTTTGAACTTTTCCTGCTATATTCCTTAAATGCAGAGACAGTGGGTACCTCCAGATATGAACATGTGACCAAACAGAATGAATTCTATTTGAGTCCCTGTTACTTCCTCCAAAATGTGAACAATTAAGTTGTTCTATTTATTTCTTTTAATGCTTGCAATATAAAGGGAGTTAGAGGCAACACGGACAAAAAAAACCACTGCCAGCGTTGGACACGGTAACTAGGTCTGCTTCTGTCTTGTTTTTAGGCTCGTATGAAGGAAAGCCCCCAAAGAAACTTAGACTGATTTCAAGGTCCACTGTCATCATGATAAAAGAAATCGCTTGAATAAGACATGAATGTAATTATCTCAGTTCTCTTAAAGGGAGCACTTTAGCTCTGAGGTGGCTATTCAGAGAGTGGATACTCCTCTGGGGAAGCCTTTAAGATAGATATGATTGATGTGATTCTTTAAAACCAAATGATTTTATGAAAGCAAGCTGCAGAGTCTGGATTCCTGCTCTCTACTGGTGTATGGAATTTGGGTTTCCTGACAGCACTCAGGGAGTTTTGCCTGTGTGTGTGTGTGTGTGTGTGTGTGTGTGTGTGTGTGTGTGTGTGTGTGTAAAATGAGCCCCTTTGGGTGGAAACAAAGGGAAGTCTGCCTCCTTTATTATTCTTCAACTTTGAACATTTTTCTTATTGTGTAATGGGTATTTCTCTGCACAAAGACAAAACAGTAGTCGCAGTGGAGTGCTTACAAAGTACAGGGCACAGTGGCCTTGGATTGAAAGCCTTGCTCTCTCCACTGAGCTGCCCGCTGCATGGAAAAAACAGATATCAAGTGGTTTACTCACAGCCATTCTCCCCCAAGGATGAATGTAAGTGCAACAACTTGAAGCAAGTCGAAGAAAAGCCCTCATTGACAGCATTTCAGATTTGCAGGTAGCTTACAGGAAGACCTTAAACAGAAAGAAGGAAAAGGAGGAGCAGTGGGTGGCTCCATTCTCTGGTAGCTCTGTCTGTGGCCAGGCCTAAGGACAAGTGCTGGCCCTCTTGGGGGCATGTCCTACGGGAGAGGCATGATAGGTTTTGAAAACAAATTGTAGCTCAATTTTATGCTTTAATTGTCATTTTCTGTATTATTAGGGGAACTTGAATTTGGGGGACCACAAGCAAATAAAATGTGTTAACAATTATAAAAATCACATTGTCATGGCCTCAGATCCTACCTCAAGAGGTACTGTGTTTTCCAGACCAAATGAGAAGGGAGAAAAAAAAGGAGTAAAAGACGTCAAAGAAGACTGAATCACGGAAGCACAGAGCAGACAAATACAAATAAATTCTAATGGACATTAGAATTCTTGATTGGACATTAAGATTGTAGGATCCCATCAGAATACCATGTCTCTCTCTGTCTGTCTGTCTTTCTGTCTGTCCCTCCCTCCCTTCCTCCCCCTCTCCCGATTTAAATTAAGCAAGCTTTTTCCTTCAGACACTCAGCTCTGAAGGCACCTTCCTTCCAACCCTGATCTTCCTTCTCCTCCAGGTGACTGACAGACCCATCAGGGTCTCTGCAAAGCTCAGGAGCCACAACTTCCCCTGCAGGGATGCAGAGCTGGCAAAATCGCTGGGACTCATCCTCCTCACCTCCTTTTATTTTTAAGTGAATGAATTCAGATGAAAGAGAATGTCTTGGAAGAAAAAAGAAGGCATGAAAGGGAGTACACAGTAGAAGGGAAGGGTATAAAAAAGAAAATCAAATGACACTTAACTGTTTAAAGGGCTCAAGTCTACATTTGCACCAGCTGGGAGAACTACTATCCTGAGTCCCTAGGGGAGCCAGGCCCTTGCTCTCTCGCTGGGCCTCTGGGAGATGGTCCAGCTACTCTATCCACAGCCCTCCTTATCCCTACCCTTAGGACAGCCCACTGAGATGGCAGAAGGATATGACATTGATACAATAGAAGCCCAAATTGCAAACCAAATCAAAACCATTCCAATACATTAGTTGTTATTAATTAGATTAGAATAGATTCTGATAGATCTACAGGAGCCTGGGAACTTTTGTCCCTCTAGAAAGTGTTTTCAAGTTGAGGTTTTTGGAATTTAGGCCACTCACCATGTAACGGTAAGAACATGGGTTATGTTGAAAAAGAGAGACCTGCATTCAGGTCATGGTTCTGCCTCTCAAGTTGGATTTCCCCATCTGCAGTGTAGTGGCTTCCTCCTATGGCTATCGAGATTACATGAGGTAGGGCCCATTATACATGGAGAAAGTGTCTTACAAATGTTATCTGTTGTTATTGGCAGAGTCAGCCCTAAGAAAAATTTTTAGGACAAGTTTTTGTACTGTTTTCAGTTCTTCCTCATCTTATTGGGCAGCTTCAGCCCTTCAATGCCCAGAGGAGTGTCTGTGTACTACATTCCCCACAACTACCACACTCCAGACTCTGACAGCATAAGCCCCTTCCAAAAATGAACCAGGCAAATAGCACCAGTGAAAGCCTTGGGTTGCAAACTTCACACACACAAATGTTACCATCCCAGGGATTCTAGAGTGGCCTCCAGAACTCTGTAGTTTAATGAGCACACTGGGTGTTTGTGATATAACAATTATGTTTTGAGAGAAACTTCTATGGACACATTCTCTATAACAGCAGTTTGCAACTGGGGATAAATTCATCTCCAGGGAACATTTGACAATGTCCAGAGGTGTTTTTAACTGTCACAACTTGGGAGGAGGTGCTACTGGCATGTAGTAGGGAGAGGCCAAAGATGCTGGTAGACACCTGACAATGCACAGGACTGCACCCAACAACAAAAAATTATCTGATTCAAAATACTATGGTTTGGGCCCTGGCCAGGTAGCTCAGTTGGTTAGAGTGTCATCCCTATACACCAAGGCTGCAGGTTCGATCTCCAGTCGAGGCACATACAAGAAACAACCAATGAGTGCATAAGTAAGTGGAATAACAAATTGATCTCTCTCTCTCTCCGCAGCTTCCTCCTTCCTTTTCCCTCTAAAATCAACCAATAAAAAAATGTTAATGACAATTATGCTAAGGTTGAGATAACCTACCCTATGGCTACACTGACCTAGTCAGACCTGGGCCTAAAATGCAGAACATCTGCCTTTAGTCTACAGTTTCCCATTTTCCCCAACCGCTAGGAGCTCAGTCTCAGGAGTTTCTGATAGAGCATTCTGACAACCTGGGTACAGAGATAAAGGAATGAAAATGCTGACTTATACCTGGCTCTTTGGGGGCATTTATACACATAGGCTTGAAGGATAATGATTGGCTGCTATGTGGCAACTCCTGAGTCACTGCTGCATTTGGCAGACACACTGATGCTGGAAAGATTTCTCTGTGGATTTCGATTCCGCTTGCAGTTCTGAAACAGTAGAGTTGGAATCAAAGTAGATGATAGAAAAGATGGTTAAACGAGAAAGCTTTGCTGACCGATTATGACTGTTTCATTTCAACTCAACAATCAACAAACAGTTCTGTGCCAGGCAAAGCGTAAGATCCAGAGGAGGGTTCAGAGTTGGCTAAGAGTGTCCCTTCCTCAAGAAGTCACGGCCTCATCTCCCTCCACCTTCTTTCCCTCTGCTGTGTACTTCCTTCTCCCCTGCTCAAAAGCCTTTCCTTATGATTTACTTCTACTTATTGGCTGCTTAGAACCCCCAAAGGTAAAAGGACCTAAAGAGACCAATCTAGACAAGCAAAGAACAGTATCCTTCTTTATTGGAGGTTCTGCTAATTTATCATTTACAAACAGCTTTCTGTAGGGTTATTAAATACTGAACTTCTATATACAAGAGCTATCTCAGTAATGCCTGTCATTTGTAGGAAGCACCTATTCACAGATGAAGTTACTCTTCCAGTTCAAGTGTAACAATCATAGGACTAGAATTTGCCTGGGGTGGGGGGCGGAATGCAGAAGGCATTGAAGTGCCACATACTGGAATCCGAGTAAGGACAGTAACCCCCGCTGACCCATGCAGACCGCATCAATAAGCCCAGGGACTGCCCAGGTGACCTCTGCAACACCGAGAAGCCGGGTTATGGTCAGAGCACACAGAAAACTCCTGATGTTTCTCTTGAGGAAGAAAATGTACTCAATGAAATCACATCTACCCTCCTTTCACCCACACCATGTACTCTCCTGTGCATTTCTTTTGAAAGAGAACCTCACATTTCTGGGCTCCAAGTTCTGGATAGAGGTTACCTTCTCAGGGCAAGGGAGGCTGTCTCAGACTGGTGCCCAGGAAACTTCAACAGTGGGCAATGTTCTTTGTCTTAAGCGGAGTGTGATGAGTATTTGATATAATTATAAAGCACCAGCCTTTATATGTGTGTTACCTATTTCCTTGGGACATAGAAAACATATCATTGCAGTGAAAAACAAAAGTTCCCAAGATCAATTCTTATGACCAGCCTGGTGTACATTTAGGGTTGTTGTTCCAACTTTCATTGTGCTTGCTTCCAAACGTTTATCCCTCTGTTACTCCTGTTCCCTCCTCCCAACTCCTTTCTCTGTGTCTTTCTAGATCCTGCATCTCCACCTGCCACTGCCTCCCACTGCCTCCCCTGCCCTTCTGGCTCTGTGTCCCGTTTCTGCAAAACCTCCTACTCTTCCTCCCACAGCCCCAGCATCTGTGAGGAGGGCGGGGCTGGTGTGAGCAGGCAGATTGTCCCCTAAGTCCACAGATGTCTTCATACTTGTTTAAAAGTGTTTATTACCTAATGTTTTGCATCAAGGATTTGAGAGTATTTGCAAAGATACATAGAATATAAAAGGATTCAAAATATGGAAGGAATCAAAACAAAGATCCCACCATGTTCTTGGGTTGTGCTTGAGTTAAATTATTCTATTATCAACTTAACTAAGCTGCATCTATAACCCCCCTTGTTGAGGGGTTCCAGGTTAGAAGTGGCCAAAAGAGAACCTTGTACCAGACTGAGGAAGCAGAATTAAGCGGCAGCCTCCCTCTCTGAAGGTTCTGTGGTCAGAGATGCTAGGAGATTCTAGGTTCAGCTTACTGTCCTCTGCTTCTCTTTCAGTAATTTTTCCTGACTTTTGAGCCTGCCGACCAACATGTCCCCAAGTCTATGTCTGGACACTGGCCTGTGGACCCACAGGCTGCTCCTGTAGGCTTCTCCATCAGCTCCACCTTTGCTTGCCTCTCCTACGGCTACATATCTTGGCTTCTCAAAGGAAGGAGGGGTCAGCCACTCCACTGGTCCTCTGACACCCCTACGAGACCATCCGATCTCCTGTGCCTTCCTCTTCCCCACACGTGTGAAAGGTCTAACTCCTGAAATAAGTCAGTTGCCTCACAACTCTTAGAGATTTGGCTTCCTAGATTGATTCACTGAGAACAGTGGTCAGGACCAAAAAGACAATGCCAGTCAGATATTCTCTTTGAAGCATTGGCTGTGATCATCATGTGCCTGTGGGGTAAGCTAGTCCACCAGTCTCACCTAGAGAAAAGGACACTGATGCCTGGACACATCACCGTCAAGGTCACAAGGCTATACCAGCAGACACAGGACTAGGACTTGAAGGAAAGGGGTTGTGAATGCTCTGGAACGCCACACCATAGCATCTGCATCAGTATGCTCCAGACCTGCTTTAGAGGAAACTCTGGGTCTTGAGTCGAAAAGAATCTTTATCGAGATGGAGATGCTCTGATGATGAATTCTGCATCATAGACATCCTAAAAAAGTTAACTTTTAATAATGATTGGCACCGTATCTAGAAATTTGACAGAATCACAATTGTATGAATTAGGGAAAAGCAGAGTATAGTTTCAATTTTTTAAACAATGACTATAGCCATATTTTAAACTACTGACTTTCAAATCAGTTCACTTAAAAAAAATGTGTCAAAGCAGTAATTAGTACTTTGACACTGCTGAGAGCATTATTTAAGAAAATAGAGAACTGTTATGATTGTTTAATATCTGACAGAAAACTAGATAGTACATCATACAAGTGCTAAATTTCACTTTCTTTTAAAAAATCAGCAATAGAGGTCATTGCAATGAAAAATTCTGAACATATGGGAACCTGAATCTAAGGTTACTATGGTAACATTACTAGCAAAATTGTATTAATTTTGTGATTCACTAAAAATATTAACACCTTCAATTTTTTATTTAAAAATAAACATTCACCTCAAGATCTTCCTATTTCTGTCTTTAACAAGTAGATATGTAGTCTGTGGAGTTTTTTTTAGCTGTCATTAAGATACATGCCAGAATTTCCTCACTTCCAGTTTTGAAATTTTTCTCCTAAAATCCAATTTGCATTCATAAAAATATAAATAGAATATGTCTTGATTGAAACAGCAATAGTTACAGCAATAGCTGAAATTATTTCTGGGTACGAAAGGAAGAAAAGACTGAGATTGTGCGAACCGTTGTGTCTGTGGCTCCCCGAGCAGGGCCCTGGGGAAGATGCAAGCTCAGCAGTTCTAGCCTTGGGGCTGCTGGGGAGGTGGTCATGGGTGGGGAAGGTGCTCTAGACAGAAGCCCCTTTGTGCCACTCACTGACTGGCCGACCCTGAGAAAATCCTGTCACCATTGCTCTGGTGTGTTTCTTCATTTGTGAAATAAAAGAATAAATCTGGACAACCTTTGATGTATCTTGCTATTCTTAAAATCCACTTTTTTTTTGTAGTGCCAAGATGTAAAATCATGGTATAAATGAAATTTTATTAGGGATATTATACTGCTATAAGTATATTCTGCTTTTCCCTAATTCATACAATTGTGATTTTTGTCAAATTTCTAGATACAGTGCCAATCATTATTAAAAGTTAACTTTTTTAGGACGTCTATGATGCAGACTTCATCATCAGAGCATTTCCATCTCGATAAAGATTCTTTTCAACTCAAGACCCAAAGTTTCCTCTAAAGCATGTCTGGAGCATGTCGATACAGATACTATGGCATGGCGTTCCAAAGCATTCACAACCCCCTTCCCTCTTTTCCCTATTGTGAGAATCCACAAAAACTATAACGCTCAGTTCCCCAGGCTCTCTTGTATCTAGACTGACAATATGATCCAGGTCTGGCCAATAAAATTCAGGCTGAAGTCCCTGAGAATTGATTTAGGAACATGTTATAGAAGAGACAGCAAGCTGGCATTCTCTCCTGTTCCTAGGCATACCTCCCTTCCACCTGAGACATGGACCCATAGCTGAGAGGTACAGCATTGCTCTTGCTACCATGAGGCCAAGGCCATATTTGAAGGAAGGAGGAACAACCTGTAGGAATCTGGGCCCCCATAACACCTCTGAACTGTTGTCCTTGTTGGGGAAGACAAAATCCTGACTGGCTTGAGCTTTGGGTGTTTTATGGCTTGTAGCCAAATACAGTCTGATACACTTGGACTCTGAGTGGCGTTAAAACAGGGCTCTAACTCGCCTGGCTTAAAGTAGGCAACTAAGTTTAGACGACTACTCAATGCCATTATTCAAAACCATAGATTTTAAATATACATAGTAAGAGCAAGAACAGCTAGGACAGAATGCAGAAAGAATGCTGCTGCTTTGTCGAGAGGATGGGGAGCAAACCAACAAAGCCATGGCAACAAGTGGAGGGAAACAATGATGAGGTTCCTCCTGAAAGAAGTGGCAAAGCAATTCCCTCCTCTCCCTCGCCCTCTATGTGGACCACACCTACAACAACAGAACACTTTTAACAGTTTCATTAACAGGAAATACATGTTTTTAAAACTTAGATCGTCATAATTCCTCTGTATCTATCACGAGTCATTCCTCATGTGGGACAATCCTCATTTCTCCACATTCTCAACAACACAGACAGATTCCAATCTTTTGGGTTTTTGCCAGTCAGACAAGAGATAGGATATATAACACCTTGGACTTTTACTAACTTTAATAGACTGAATAATGGCATCCCAAAGAGGTCCTCATCCTTCTAACCCTAAGAACCTATGAATATGTTACTGGATAAAAGAAATTTTACATATATGATAAGTTAAGGATCTTGGCTAAAGGGCCTTGAGATGGATTACTTCCTAGGTGATGGGAATGAACCCACTGTAGTCACAAGGATACTTATAAGAGAGAGACAAGATGGTCTGAGTCAGTAAAAGGCCATGTAATGACCGAAGCAGAGAAAGAGATTGGAAGATGCTGTACTGTTGGCTTTGAAAACGGAAGATGGGGCTATGAGTCAAGAAATGCAGGCATCCTTAAAAAGCTAGAGAAGTCAAGCAAATGGATTCTAGAGCCTCCAGAAGAAACAGAGCCCTGCCCAAATCTTGATTTTAGGCCTTCTGACCTCCAGAACTATAAGATGATAAGTTTATGTTGTTTTAAGCTACTAAATGTATAGGAATTTCTTACAGTAGCAGTAGGAAACCAATACAGAGACATTTTGACCTCAGAAGAATCTACCTGGACTAATCCAAACTGGCAATACTGAACCATGTCCAGGCGCAGCTTCAGATAGTTTTACGTTTTTGGAGTTTTGTTTTGTTTTCCACCTTTATTGATATATTATTGACATATAATATATGTAACATGTACATTGTGATGATTAGATACATGCATATATTGCTAAATGATCACCCTTGTAAGGTTAGTTAACACCTCTCTCTATATGCATTTTCTTTATCCATTAATCTATCAATGGGAACATAGGTATTGCCATGTCCTGGCCACTGTGAGTAATCAGACAGTTTCAGATAAGAATCAGGCAGGCTCGTTTCAGAGGGCCTTCCTCTACCTGTACCCAACTCTTCCTTTCCACCTGGCCCCAGGCCTCCCTGCCTGGCTCTCTCACTCTCCATGTCCCAGGCCTCTCCTTTCCCCTGTTTTCTGTCCTGTTCTGTGTCCTATTTTCTCACACATGCTAGTTCATGAATAACTTGTCAAGATAGAGCAAGGTAGTGGAGCCCAGCTTTGGAATTGGGCTGCTAGGATTTGACTCCTTAATGTCTATGTGGTCTTACACAAATTCCCCTGAGCAAAATAATACATTTTCTCATGTATGAAATAGGGATAATAGCGAATACCCTCTAGGGATGTGGTTGAGATTTAAATATTTGTGTAGTGTTTAGTGTGGGCAATAGTAACACTCAGTAAACATTAATAATAAATGCTGATGACTTGTTGTTATTTTATTTAAGGCCTTTGGAGTTTAAAAGGTCTTTTTCAAAATATTACCTTAACACAAAACTCTCGATTTCTTATCACAGAAGTTCTCTCATGTGACAGACTAATTTGAGTGATATTTGGGGGCCAGCAAAACCTTTCCTGGCCCATCCTATCAATTGGTCAACCTGTAACTATACATTAGTCATCTTCAATGGGCTCCACGAGGCAGTAAGCCCTGGGGCAGGGTGTGTATGTGCACACACACATGTGTGCATGGTGAGGAGGCCCAGATGAATAGGAGGATTTCTTCCCTGTAGGAATTCACTGTGTCTCAGGATATCTGGGCTTCTTCTACCAGAGTCATCCTAACCCCCATAGATCATCCTCTGTACGGGGTGGGGCTGAGCACCTGCAGGAGTGGTGGGGTTGGGGACAGTGTAACTTGGGCTGCGGTGAGAAAGAAACTTGCTGCATTTGGGGACTAGGTGGCAGAAATGGAACTGGCTCTGCTTTGTGCGACAACTTTATGGTGTACCTACTGTGGGACCCAAAAGAACACCTCAGATGCTTTTGAGTTGCCTCTTCCCACAAAAGGATATGGTTTTCTAAAGTCCATAGTATAATTACCTGTGTTCCTAGCCTGTAACAGTTTCTCTCTTCTATTAAGGTTATTTTCCAATATTAAATGTTCTGATTTCAGTCCAACCAATTTAACTGGCCGTGGGGGTGAGTTAGGGGTGGAACTAGGAGCTGTGAATTAAAAGTAGAACTATTTCCACTGACGTCAAACAAGAGTGACCAACGGGCAATTAAGGCCAGCATATTTCTAATTAAAACTCTAATTGTGTCAAGTTTTTCTGACCCAAATAGAAAGCTGCAATTCCTACTGCTTAATAAAAACAAAATTCTTACCAATCAATGCTCTATTCTAATGCTCATTCATTTATATAAAGGTCAATTGCCCAGTAATATCTGCTGCTGATTGCCACCCACAGAAAAAAAGTGGTGGGAGGGAAAAAATTCATGTGATGTTGGTATTCCTGCCTCGTTTCTCAGCTTTTTATAACACCTGTGTCTGTGTGGTGACTGCACCAGGAGGCCTTGATTGTAGCCCATTTTTATAAAATGGATTAGAAGCAACTGTGCTTTTTTTGCTATTATAATATAACATTGAATGGTGGCTACAGGACGGCAAGCCCTTTGGTTTGTCGTCATTATCACGGTTGGTCACACAGAGAGAACACAAGTGCATCCAGCCCAGTTTCTGAAAGTGCCTCCACTGCTCACTGCCAAAGCATCATCAGACACAATTCATGTTCCCACCTCTCAAATTTCAATGCTATCTGCAGACATTTAGGAGCAAGATTTCATACCATAGCCAAATCATAAACCACTAAGATCTCAAAGGACCTGGCAGCCGAATCATGAAGCAAAATGCTTCCCTCCAGACATTTAGCTACTTTTCATGCTAGAAATTTTACACGCTTTGCTAATTAGCTAACTGTGAGTGAAAAAGAAACATCTCACAACACAGCAGAGAATGGGAATAGCTTATACAGCATAATGTAAGATTATGTATATGCTTTAATCAGACAAAGTTATTGGTGAGTCAAGTTTAGTAATGAGATGGTGTTTGAGGCAAATTCCAAACATCAGAAGAAAATTTACTTGAAAGTGCTCTCTGAAAAGCTGAAAGGAAGCCATAGTTTATTTTTCCCTGCAAACGAGGATGAAGTAGTATCTTAGAATGGAGTGAGAAGATTCAGAGGTTACGCTAAGACACTTAGAGTCACTATAGACACAGCTGACAGTTGGCAGGCGGTACTTCTCACCTGGTTTTTGCTTTTTGGTTTTTCTGGTTCCCTTTCCCATCTGGAGTCCATTGTCAGGGATACCAGGCTTTCCCTTTGGATACCTGCATGCTCTTGTCCCACCTCCTACCTCTTTACCTGTTTCACAATATGGAACATTTTAGACTCCAAACTTACTTTTATTCGTCCAGAACTTGATGGTTCCCTTCTATTTTTCTCAAGAAATGTTTTAATTCTGCTAACCATAAGGAACCTATTTAATCTAAAGTGTTAATGGCCCTTACAGGTTTCACTGTGTTTTTACATCCTGTTTCCTTACTGCCTCACCACTAGATATTTGATTTGCAATTGAAAAGGTGTTTTCTCAAAGTAATATCTGAATGTCACCATATGTTAAACTAGAAACTGGGGGTATAAATCGTCACTGAACAAGCACTGTCCCCTCTGAGCTCTCACACCAGTCTCATGTGTGGCTGCTAAAGTAACCCAAAGTCCCCATAGCACACACCCCCAACATGTGGGAAAATTCTGTAGCTGGGATGGTCATGGCCAATCAATACTAACGTCTTTTAGCTGCAGGTGGACTGAGGCAGGGGAACATGGACTTCAGGATCACTAATAGCTGTGGGCTGACAAAGACTTCGAATCTGCCTCCTGTGGTGCAGATCTGCATATGTATAAATGAGCTAATTCTTCTTTTGTGTCCCTTAACATCTTGTAAAGAATTTTTTAATTGGTATTTTTGCTCTTTGTTAAAGGCCAAAATTGTTTGCAAAAATGCAAATCTGATTATGTCACTATAAGGCTTAATACTCTTCAGTGCCTTTTTGTTCTCTTTTTTTAAAAATATATTTTATTGATTATACTATTACAGTTGTCCCATCTCCTCCCCGCACACCCCTTGCCCCCACACTCCCCCTCTTTAGTTCATGTCCATGGGTCATATATATGAGTT
>VMDR010016731.1:0-13168 GCA_007922815.1 Macrotus californicus
TCTGGCACCCCTATGATTTGGATATTGGGACGTTTCAAGACATCCTGGAGGTTCCTAAGCCTCTCCTCGTTTTTTTGAATTCTTGTGTCTTCATTGTGTTCTGGTTGAATGTTTCTTTCTTTCTTCTGGTCCACACCATTGATTTGAGTCCCGTTTTTTTTCCCATCACTGTTGGTTCCCTGTACATTTTCTTTCATTTCACTTATTGTTTCCTTCATTTGTTCATCAAGTTTGTGACCAAGTTTAACCAAGTCTGTGAGCATCCTGATTACCAGTGTTTTGAACTGTGCATCTGATAGGTTGGCTATCTCTTGGTCACTTAGTTGTATTTTTTCTGGAGCTTTGATCTGTTCTTTCATTTGGGCCATTTTTTTTTTTTTTTGTCTTGGTGCGCCTGTTATGTAGTAAGCGGTGGAGCCTTAGGTGTTCACCAGGGCAGGGCGGCCACATTGCTGCATTGTGACACTGTTTGTGGGGGAGGGGTCTAAGAGGGAACAATGCAGCTTGCTCCACTCTATGCTGGTTTTCAGTGACTTTCCGAGCTACCCACAGTCAAATTGGGCCCTTCTGGTGCTGATTCCCGATGGGAGGGCTTATGTATGCTCTAGGACCCTGTGGGTCTCTCCAGCGAGTTCTCCTGTGAGTCCGGGAGTTTCTCCTGCTGCCACCGCCTCAACCCCCACAGGAGCTTTCAGTCAGAGGCTTTGAGGCTTTATTTCCCCATGCTGGAACTCTGGGTTGCAGAGTCTGCCTCGTCCCCCAGTTGTTCCTCCTGGTTTATCCGCATGTGAGTGTGGGACAGCCCGATCCGCCAGCAGCCACCTCGCCCAGTCCGCCAGGCTCGCCTTGCCCGCCCTGATCCACCAACTGCTGCCCTGCCGCGAGTCCTCTCCACCCTGGTTGCCTGTCTCCGCCCCTCCTACCAGTCTGGATGAATGTTTCTTCTTTAACTCCTTGGTTGTCGGACTTCCATACAGTTCGAGTTTCTGTCAGTTCTGGTTGTTTTTTGTTTTAATATTTGTTGTTGTCCTTCTTTTGGTTGTGCGAGGAGGCACAGTGTGTCTACCTACGCCTCCATTTTGGCCGGAAGTCCTTCAGTGTGTCGCTAAGGGCTTTTAATAGATGCCGTCTCACTCCATTGTCCACTTAGAATGTGTTTCCAGTCACCTGTTTTATAGGAAAGTAAAGCACTGGGACCTGACTGCCTTTTCCTGAGGTCTCACAGCCATTAGGCTGTGCAAAGGGAGCTTCAGTTCAGATCTTCGGATCCCAATCTGATTCCATCGGATTGAGCTCCTGACCTTTGTGCTGTCCTGAATGCTGAGCGGAGCCTTCCTTCCCAGCCACAGAGTCCACTGTGACCCAGCCTCCCACCTGTTCCCTCCTGCTCGAGTAGGACCAGACAAAGTCTTACCAGCTGATGGATTCCTTGGTTACAAGGAAGCCTTTAATATCTCATGAGATTCTTAGAAGTGTGAGCTTGGGGAGCCTGGGGGTTCGGCCACATCGAGTTCCTCTTTTGCACAGGAGAAAATGAAGCCCGGGAAAAGGCCTCATTCAGAGCTTTGCAGCAGCCTGATGGCAAAGTCAGGAGTGGAACCCCTTCTCCTACCTTGTGCCAGGTTCTCCCCCACTGTCTGTTTGTAGAGTGCCTTTGCTGCCCATGCCGCTCGACCCACCCGCCCAAGATGCCTGCCTGAGACCGGAGGGAGGAAGGAGGGCCAGGCCTAATGGTCCTTTACCACTGGGCTGTGATTTGCTGTGTGCTTGGGCAGTGAACAGTCGCAACTGGATCTTTCCCCAAAAGTCCACCAGCCTCTTTTCCATTGTGCCCCTCAGCCACTGGTGTGCTTGGGAAGTCAAGGGTTGGGGAGAACTGAACTCCCTCCCCCCACTTCTTATCTCCTTCTGCCTTTTGTCTCCAGGAAATGCCACAAACCAGAACATTTCAGTAGGTGTGAGTGGCTCCTCCTTGGTCCCATGTCGGATGCTCCTCCATCTGCATCTGAAGGCAGGCCACTGCCCCTGTGAGCAGTAGGTCTGGGAAGTGAGGCATGGCAGTGGCAGTTATCGGGTTTGCCGTCCCTTTCTGAGGTGGACGCTGACACGGTCCCATGGCCGGGGGTGGGGGACGGAGGAATTCAAGTGTGTTAGTCCGTGCGTTAGAGCTATGATGTCGATGACATGACTACAAAGACAAAGTGGAGGGCAGTGTGGGGTCTGGAGGACTCACCTCTGGCTCTGCCTCTGTCTGCCCAGCAGCCCACTAGAAGCAATGGTGACATCCCCATTTCTCAGAGGGGCACACCGAGACTCAAAGGGGTTAACCCCCACTCCACCCCCACCCCCACCCCCGGAGGCCTGGAGGGTGCACCCCCTCCCTCTCATCCTTCTCTGCCCAGGAACTGACACTGCCTCTTGGTGGGGGATGGGGCGGCAGTGGGTTGGATGCAATCCCCTTTATTACTACTTGTTTTGTAAATTTTGTTAAGGAAAGCATACAGTACAGTATACAAATCTATAGTTCTTATTTCTTTCAAAAATTTTATTTATTGATTTGAGAGAGAAAAAGAGAGAGGGAGACAGAAACTTATTTATTCATTCATTGGTTGTTTCTTGTATGTGCATTGACTGGGGATCAAACCTCTAACCTTCGTGTATTGGGACAATGCTCCAACCATTTGAGGTACTCGGCCAGGGCTTATTTCTTAAATGTTGGTTCCCTGGTGATAAAAGTGATAAAATCTGAAGGAAACCCTCCCACCCCACAAAACTCCCCTAAGCCTCTGGAAATAACTGTTAATATTTGATGTGTATGTTTTCAGTTCATCTTATTTTGATTTGAGAGTTGTTGCTAGAAACTGGCTTTGAGGACAGAGAGGGTAAGGATGGGGTCACAGAGAGTCTGTTGCTCCTGGTTAGGGTGTTTTGCTGCTGGTCCCAGCTACAGCCTGCTTTCCCATGTTCACCTGCAACTTAGAAACACTATCTTTCCTGCCACAACTGTTAAGAAGTCAAATAATCAGCGATAATACTGGCAGCCATTATTTATTGAACAGCCTGCTTTGTTCAAAATACAAAAGTCAGGTTTGACAGGCTGCCATGAGAGCTGGGGAGCCCTTGGGGGCAGGCACGTCCCCAGGGAGATCAGTTGGCCTGGGTAAATGCTGTGTTTACACTCCTCTGAATTGGTGTCTGCTCACAGGCCTCCCTTTGGGGCTTACGAACAAGGCTGTCAGGGCAGAAGCCATGAAGCGGGAGGATGTGGCCCCGTTCTTGGGCTTGTTGGCCTTGACCATTTGTGTCTGAGGTTCTCCACCTTGCTTGGCTTCTGCTGGGCATTGGACTGTTTTACCTGAAGTGCTCAGAGGAGTCCTTGGCACTGAGGCCCTGCAGGTGTCCGCTTATGCCATCATCATCATCTCCTTGTTCAGGCTGGGATGGAAACTGTCATAGCTGCCAGGGGTTCAAATCCTCACCCTGCTACAGTGTCATCCACTTATTCCTCCAAGGAACATTCACCAAGGACCTCCTGCAGGAAGAGAGCTGCGCAGGGTAACCAGGCAAACACGACAAAGTCTGATCGGCTGGCAGCCATTTCCCATCTCTTCCTGCCTGACCCTTTGACCCTCCAGTGAGCTCTGGAGCCAGCCTAGCACTGCCGCGCGTGCAGCGAGAAGAGAGGATTCAGTCAGCAGGCTGGGGGTCTCGGCCCTTGCTCTGCTCTGACTTTCCAGGTGACATCAGCAAATCCTTCTCTCCTGTAGGCCTGAGTTTCATCACTAGAAATTCAGTGAGGCAGTCGATGGTTGAGCAAGACTCCTCTCCCAGCCTGTGATTCTACAACAAACTCGGGGGGTTCTCACATGGCTAAAATGGCATCTGACTTCATCTGTTTTTAATCAATCAATAAATACCTTTATTCCGTTTTTCCTCCTCAACATGACACAGATCGGCGGTCTCCGGGTGTGCAAGGTGTGCAAGGTGTGCAGAGCGCGAGGAGGTGGGTGGGATGTTATCTCTGCGCGCTGCTGACTGCGGGGGTGGTTTTCCTTCACGGCTTTAATTTGCTTTTCTTAGTCATCTATCTATTGTTTAGTTTATCCATGATGAATCAGGACTGGAGACCGGAGACATATGGTAGAGTTAGTGAGGAACATAATAATTAAAATAACAATAACAATAATAATTCTACAAATTTGTCTGAAGGTGATAGTTACCAGATTGTATTCATTCGACCAGAATTTTTAAGTAGGCCTTCAAGATGTTTCTGGTACTCAGAACAGAAGGTGACAGTTATATCCAGGTGGATTTTCACTCACCGGGAATAAACACTGTGCACACCTGACAGGGAGGTGTGTGTAAATCCGCCTGAAAGCTGCTCTCTTTTAGAAACAAAATTTTAAATTTACAGAGCATCAAAGGTAAGAACTTCCAACTTGAGCTTGTGAGAGCATCATTTGACTGTTTTTATACTTTGACATTTGATTAAATTGTTATAATGTAAATTTAATCCTCAGACCCAACATGACAGGTGACATCTAAAAATGTGTTAACAAATCATGTTTCTTCTTATCTTGTTAATTAACCACATTGGACAGTATGTACCACTTGTTAATTGTGGGGGGTTGAATTTATGCATGTAATAACCACTGGCAAAGATTGTGTTATTAAAACAATATAAACTTTTTAATGAGCTGACCTAAAATATGCACAACAATTATGTTAACATTTCCTTGGGATGATGACAGGTTAGAAAAATGGGGAGCTTAGCAATCTTTAAGGCTCTTTCTGGCTCTGACACGCTCAGATGCTAGGGCGGCTCGGGGTTGGAAGCCCTTGAAGAAGAACAGGAGAGTACAATGGTTTGGCTGGGTGTGGGGAGCGCAGTGCGCCCCTCCACCCAGGTGGTTGTGGGAAAGGGGATGAGACATGTACTTCAAAGTCCAGATGTCAGAACTAAGACCAGAGAGCAGCTTTCTGTCCGAATTACCCAAGACCTTTCTAATCATGAAAATCATTGGACTGTAGAGTTGGAAGGGACCTTAGACATCATCTGATTCTATTACAGCTGCCTCCCAAATAGAAAGTGGAGTGGGAGCCTTGTGAGGAGTGAGTTCTGTGTTAGATGTTCAGGCGGAGGCTGGTTGATCACAGGCTGGGGATGATGGCCTGCTCTGTTGGCCTCCACATCTGCAGTCCCCAGTGGGGCTCACACACAGGGCAGCCAAGGGGATGGTGCTCTCTCCCCTCCTTTCCCAGAAGCTAAAACTTGTCTTTGGTAAAGGCCAGTCTGTGGATGGATGAGCTCAGGCCTGGGCCTGGGACCCCTGGTGGCACTGCTGTGGCGCCCTGAGCTCCCACTAGCCTCCTGGGCATGCTGTGTCCGGGTGAGCTGGCTGGTATGTCTTTGGTGGCATCAGAATCTTAGTTAAGTGTTTGGTGGGGAGGAAGCAGTAGCCTTTGAAAGAGGTGCTAATGGCCTGGCCTAGAGGAAAGGCCCTTGGACTTGGACTCAGGACACAGCTGAGGCGTCACCTAGCCCAGAGCATCTCCTGTCTGCATGCCACCCCCTCCTGTCCTGGCTGGCTGCTTTTCCGACCACATTGACAGATGGGAAGCGATGCCATGGAAGGTCCAAACCCCAGATAATCTGCAACCCACATTTGGTTTAGGAATGATTTCCTGGATGTCATTGTTACTGTGATTATCCTTCCTATTTTTCTTTTGTTGAGGCTGAGAACAAAGGCTTTTACACCCTTGGAGTCTGCGTTAGAAGTGGGTAACCCAGAATGTGTTCATGCTCAGAAATAAGCTGTCCTGAAGATAACTGAGAACTGCTTTTAGTTCCCCGTGATCACACTGGTTTATATTTTTGTATGTTAATCCTCTCAGCAATGGTTATTCCCTGTGCGTGAGTGTGTGCGCGTCCCACATACCCCCACGTAGACTGGACTGACCTCCTGGGGCCCCACCCCGGAGCCTCCCTTCTGCACCTTTCTATACTAGGGCTCAATAACTGGCTCCCTTATTCTTTTGAGGTGCAGTTAAAATAAAGCCAACTGAAGCAGAGGGTTTATAACCCTGAGCCAGTTCTTGGTGTTCCAGTTCTGTCTGGGGAGATGTTCGCTGTGTATGTGTGTCCTGACACAGCCGTTCACATGGCCCATACCTCCTGGAGTCCTGTTGAACCCGTGCCAGCCCCTCCATGTCTCACTGACAAGTTGAGAGAAGTCTCTGGTGCCCTGGGCTTGCCCACTTAGGGAGGGAGAAGGGAGTCCCCAGTTGAGGGCGTGAATGAGTTTCTCAGCCTGGCTTCTCAGGACACACTAGCCTTCCTGCCTGCGACTGGATCAGCTACGCACAGTCCTGGATCGCTGTTGGCAGGGGGAAACCCCCCTGGGGAGGGGCAGGGGCAGCAGAGAGCCAGCCACGGGACAGCAGCCTGACTTCTGCCCTGCCTTCCTGGCTGGCTCTCACGTAGACTCAACCATGACGTGGTCGTGCACCTGGGCTGCTCACTCTCTGCCGTTAGACTGTGCATCCCGTTCCCACCCCTCAGCCTTTGTGTGACCTGTTCACAGGTGCTCAGCCAGAGCAAGAATCCTCCGAGCTCTCTTGGTTGTCCCATCCCTGGGCAGTGGACTCATCCAGGGGACCTATGAGTGGAGGTTTCATGTAGGTAACTTCACCTCCTTCCATTTTCCCCACCCAGGCCCCTTAATTTTATGGCTGACACTTCACCCAGTAGGTGAGTGCCTGTCCTGGAGGAGAGCCTGGCACCTGGGAGCCTGGCTTGAGAGAGAGCCAGGTTGGGCTGCCTACCCCCACCCTTCTGACCTGGGAAATCCTCTAAGCTGACCTAATTACCTGAGTGAGGGAGAGCTATTGGCTGTTGATTCCTAGCAGAGGCTGCTCTTTGAGGAGGGAGGGGATCCTTGGGCAGGGATGTGTGTGCCACTCCGGGATTAACACTTTGGTTGCTGCCTTCCCAGGACAAGTAATTCCCTTCACTTTGCCATCCAGTGGGAGTGAGCCCCCTTGGAGTTCTTCTGGGCTTGTCAGCCCTGCCTGAGGTATTTATTTGCTCATCTCAGGGACACACAGGAGTATAGCCTCAGCTTAGTACAGATCTGCCTTGCCTGGCGTTTCTCTCCCTGTCTCGGTGGGATCATCAGGAGATGGTGTATTTAGCTGGAAGCCCTAGTCTTTGCTTCCCCAGGGTCCCATCCGAACCCTGTCCAGGAGGGAGCCATTTGGACCCCGGGGTGGGGGGTCCTTGGTGAGAAGCAGTTTCCCACCGAACCCTCACTGGGCTGACTGCCTCTCTTCCAGACCTATGCCCTTAAGGGAAGCTGGAATCCTGGAGGGTGGTGTGTGAGGAACGTTCACGCAGCTCTTGATCACGAAGCGGTGATCAAGCGTGTGTGTTAGAATCGTGCCTTACGTTGTTGCCCTGTCCAGGTGGCTCAGTTGTATGGGACGCCATACACCAAAAGGTTGTGGGTTCAATTCCTGGTCTGGGTACATACGGGAGGCAACTGATCAATGTTTCTCTGTCACATTCGATCTTTCTCTCTCTCTCTCTCTCTCTCTCTCTCTCTCAAATCAATCAAAAACATATCCTCGGGTGAGGGTTAAAAAAGCTGTGTCTCACATTGTCTCACACTTCGTGCCGGGCAGTGCTCTTCTGCCCTCAGGGCCTCATTGGGGCTCGTGCAGCTCAGCGGGAACTCTGACTGGGAGCCTGGATGACAGCCCCTGGGGCCCGGGCTCCCTCGTCAAGGGAGGGCTCCAGCCAGGAGCTGCTCTCAGCCTGCTCGGCTCCAGGAACGGCCTCTCCCACCGCCACAGCTGCAGCATTAGTGCTCCGCAGGTAGAGTGTGAGACTCAGTCCCTCGCTCAAGTTCATAATCGCAGTGTGGGAGCAAGGCTAACACATATTGAAAAAGGCTCAAAAACACCGCTTCTTGCTTGAACATAACTGACTAACTGGGACCTGGTAGACAGCAACGGGATTAGGAAGGAGAAAAGCTACATTGGCTGGAGTCAGTGGGGAAGGCTTTGTGGAAAGGGCAGGTTTTGGGCTACGCCATTGAGAGCAATATTTTGACATGTGGAGAAGAAAGGGGAGAAGACTTGAGGAACAAGCAGAAGGAGTGGTGAGGAGACCTCTGACTGCGGACAGGGTGTGTCTGTTCAGTAGGGGAGGGCTGAGTGACACCTGATTGTGGAGAGTTGAATTCCCAGGTGAAATCAAACCCAATTAGATTCACGAACCGGAGGGGAAGAGGCCAAGGTTGCCTCATACAAGGACTCTCAAAAGACACACAACTCCAACTCAGCCTTGATTTGGACTTTACTCTCCAGTCTTTGCTGCCGGGGGCCCCAGCTGCTGGTCTGCGCTCACAGCCCCACCCCATGAACCCAGAGACCCTGCCGTCCAGCAGATATTTGGGGACCATCCAGTGAGGTAATGCAAATGGGATCCATGTAACTGGGCATAAATTTTTTTTTTAATCTTCACCCAAGGATATGCTTAGAGAGAGGAAGGGAGAGAGAGGGAGCAGGGGTGGGGGGAGAGAAACATCAATTGGCTGCCCCTCGCACAATTGAACCTGCAACCTAGGCACATGCCCTGATTGGGAATCACACCTGCAACTTTTTGGTTTATGGGATTATGCTCCAACCGACTGAGCTACCCAGCCAGGGCTGGGCATGACAAATTTTAAGGAGGGAGGAGCAGAAGGAGAATATTTACAAAAAACCATTTCTGTTCAGTTCCTTATGTAATTTGCCTCATTTACCCATACAACAACCTCATGAAGTAACTATTATCATTATTCGCTGTTTGCAGGAGAGGAAACTGAAGCTCAGAGAGATCAAAGTACCTTGTCCTTGGTCTCTTTGGCTCTAGCAGGCCAACACCCTGGCTCCCTGCCTGAGAATGAAAGGAAGAATCAGCTAAGAAGCCCAAGAAGATCCCTAAGCTGGGGAAGAGAGGGGGGAAATGTGAATAACAGACAGACAATGTGAGGGATGGGCTGTCAACACACAGAGCTTCACGGATGAAGGTGGGCTTCAGGGACATGAGTGAGGGGAGACGGGAGGCTGCCAGTCCTGATGGAGATGGTTGCAAAAGTGCCAGTGAGTGCCCTGGCTGGCGTAGCTCAGTGGATTGAGCGCCGGCCTGTGAACCAGGATGTCACCGGTTTGATTCCCAGTCAGGGCACATGCCTGGGTTGTGGGTCGGGTCCCTGGTGGGCGGTACACATGAGAGGCAACCACACATTGATATTTCTCCCACTCTTTGTCCCTCCCTGCCTCTCTCTCTTAAAATAAATAAATAAAGTCTTTTTTTTTTTAAAGTGCCAATGAGTGATGCAGGAGGGTGTGTGTGTGAATGTCTTTTCGATATCTGTCAGACACCAATGTGGAGAGACTAGAATGATCCTTTATGTATTTAGTGCTCAATTTATTGAGGTGAAATTAGCATGACAAGAAATTAACAAATTTAAAGTGAACAATTCAGTAACATTTTGTAGATTCACAATGTTGCAAGCCACCACCTCTCTCTGCGTAGTTTCAAAACTTTTTTGTCACCCCAGAAAAATAGCCTATACCCGTTGAGCAGTCACTCCCTGTTTTCCCCTCTCCCCAGTCCCTGGCAACCGCTGACCTGCTTTCTCTCTGTGTGGACGTACCTGTCCTGGACATTGTACGTGTAAGAAACCACACAACAGGCAGACTTCGTGCCTGGTTTCTTTCGCCCGGTCCCACCAACCCGTGCCGCAGCATGCGTCAGCTCTGCACTGCGTTATGGCCGAAACACAGTCCGTTGTGTGTCTGCAGCACAGCTTTTCATTCATTCGTCCAGCAGTGTGCCTGTGGGTTGTTTTCACATTTTTGCCACTGAGAACGGTGTTGCTATGAAAATGTGTGCACATGTACTTGTTTAAGTGGCCGATTTCGATCTCTAGGTCTCTACCTGGGAGTGGAATTGTGGAGTCATGCAGTAATTCTGTGTCTAACTTACAGAGGAGCTGCCCAGCTGTTTTCCCCAGTGGCTCCACCCTCTTACCTTCCTAAGGTACTGCACTAGGAATGTGCTAGGGTTCTGGTCTCCACATCCTTCCCCTAATGCTTATCTTTTTTATTTTTTTCATAGAGAGAAGGGGGAAAGGAGGGGGAAAGAAAGGGCGTGAGAAACATCAGTGTGAGAGAAACTTCGATGGGTTGCTTTTAGTATACAACCCAGGGGACTGAACCCGCAACCCAGGCATGTGCCCTGATCAGGACTCGAACCGGCGACCTTTCAGTTCCTGGGATGATGCCCAACCCACTGAGCCATACCAGTCGGCACTACTGCTTACCTTTTGATTCAAAGATCGCCCCTCACAGTTTTACACACTGGACTTAGTACAGCAGGTGCTCTCAGAATACATTGTTTTTATTTTTTAATTGTTAATTGTATTTTTCCATCACCATTTATCCCCCTTGCACCCTCCTCCCTGCTGCATTCACCACACTGTTGTCCGTGTCCACAAGTCCTTTTTCCTTGTTGCTCAACCCCTCCATCTCCTACCCTGCCCCTTCAGAGCTATCAGCCTGCTCTCCATCTATGGGTCTGCCTCTGTTTTGTTTGTAAGTTTATTTCATTAGATTCCACATATGATTGGAATCACATGGTATCTGTCTTTCTCTGACTGGCTTATTTCACTTAGCATAGTGTTCTCCAGGTCCATCTGTGCTGTCCTGAAGGGTATAATTTTCTTCTTTTTTTATGGCCAAGTAATATTCCATCGTGTAAATGTCCCGTAGTTGTTTCCTCCACTCATCTACTGATGGACACTTGGGCTGTTTCAATATCTTGGTGATTGTAAATAACGCTGCAATCAACATAGGGGTGCTAATGTTCTTTCAAATTAGTGTTTTGGGTTTCTTTGGATAAGTTCCTGGAAGTGGAATCGCTGGGTCAAAAGGCAGTTCCAATTTTAATTTTTTGAGGTTTCTCCACACTGCTTTCCACAGTGGCTGCACCAGTCTGCACTCCCATCAACAGTGCACTAGGGTTCCCCTTTCTCCACATCCTCTCCAACACTTGTTGTTTGTTGATTTATTGATGATAGCCATCCTGACAGGTGTGAGATGATATCTCGTTGTGGTTTTAATTTGCATCTCTCTGATGATTAGTGATGTTGAGCATCTTTTCATATGTTTATTGGCCATCCGTATATACTCTTTGGAGAAGGGTCTATTCAGATCTTTTGCCCATTTTTTAATTTGATTGTTTGTTTTTGTTTTTTTGTGTTGACTTTACAAGTTCTTTATAAATTTTGGATATTAACCCATCATCAGATGGATCAGTGAATATGTTTTCCCATTCAGTGGGTTGTCTTTTTATTTTACTACCCAAAGCAATCAATGCAATTTCTATCAAGATACCAATGACGTATTTCACAGAACTGGACCAAATAGTTCAAAAATTTATAGGGAACCACAAAAGACCCTGAATAGCAACAGCGATCTTGAGAAAGAAGAACAAAGTTGGAGGAATCACACTACCTAATATCAAACTATGCTACAAGGCCATAGTAATCAAAACAGCATGGCACTGGCATAAAAACAGACACATAGGCCAATGCAACAGAATACAGAGCCCAGAAATAAAGCCACACTTTTATAGTTAATTAGTACTTGACAGAGGAAGCAAGCACACACAATGGACTAAAGATAGTTTATTCAATAAATGATGTTGGGAAAATTAGATACGTGCAGAAAAATGAAACTAGACCACTTTCTTACACTACACACAAGAATAAATTCAAAATGGATTAAAGACTTAAACATTAGCCTCGAAACCATAAAAATCATAGAAGAAAACATAGGCAGCAAAATCTCAGACATTGCTCATAGCAATATTTTTTCTAATATATCTCCTCAGGCAAGGGAGGCAAAAGGAAAAGTAAACTACTGGGACTTCATCAAACTAAAAAGTTTTTGCACAGCAAAGGGAATCATCATCAAAATAGATTCTTAACCCCACCCAGGCACCTTAGCTGCTTCTAGTGCTTGTCACTCCGTGCCTCGCACTGACTGGCTCTGCCTTCATCAGCTGTGGTTCTCTTAGGTTAGGGCACTGGACCTTGAAAAGCTGGTGGACTCTGTGTGGTCACGCTGAGCGGAGGAACTCAGGACAGCTGCGGTGCTGGTTTCGGGCTGGGCTGTCTTCCCTCTCACATGCCTTCTGTCTCCCAGCCCCAACTCCTGGGACCCCATTATGTGAAGTTGTGAGGTCTCACAGTTTTTCACTCTGCTGCTAAAATGATGCATTCAGTCTGTTTTGTGCACCCCAAAACAACAGCTGGCTTTCAGGGCGTCCGGCGTAGGTGGTGGCGTACTGGTTTTCTGGAGCTACTGTAACAGTACCGCAGGCAGGGAGGCTCAGACAGCAGAAACTTACTTCCTCACAGTGCTGGAGGCCTGGTCAAGGTGCTATCTGGGTTGGTTCTTCTGTGTCCTCTCTCCTGGGCTTGTACATGGTCATTTCCCTGTATCCTTACATGGATTTTCCTCTGGACGTGTCTGTGACCTAATCTTCTCTCTTTATAAGGACACCAGTAATATTGGATTTGAACCCCCCGCCCCCCGCCCGCCCAAGGACCTCATTTAACCTTAATTACCTCTTTTTTTATTTGTTTTTTTTTTAATTTTATTGATGTTCAGTTACAGTTGTCCCCATTTTTCCCCATTACTCTCCCCTGCCCTGCCTACCATCCACCTCCCACATTCAGTCCTCCCCCCACCACGGGTCCTCTATACCTGTTCCTTGACCCTTCCCCTTCTTTCCCCCATTATCCCCTCTGGTCCCTGTCAGTTTGTTCTTTATTTCAATGTCTCTGGTTCTATTTTGCTCACTTGTTTGTTTTGTTGATTAGGTTCCACTTATAGGTGAGATCATGTGGTATTTCTCCCTCAACACCTGGCTTATTTCACTTAGCATAATGCTCTCTAGTTCCATCCATGCTGTTGCAAAGGGTAGGATCTCCTTCTTTCTCTCTGCTGCGTAGAATTCCACTGTGTAAATGTACCACAGTTTTTTGATCCACTCATTAACTGATGGGCACTTAGGTTGCCTCCAGCACTTGGCTATTGTAAATGGTGCTGT
>VMDR010016732.1:0-20847 GCA_007922815.1 Macrotus californicus
AAAAAAAAAAAAAAAAAAGCTGGGGCAGCAGTACTCATATCCAACAAAATAGACTTTAAAAACAAGGCTATACTAAGGGACAAAGAAGGACACTACATAATGATAAAGGGAACAATCCAACAAGAGGATTTGACCCCAGTAAACATTTAAGCACCCAACATGGGGGCACCTAAATATGTAAAGCAAATTTTGATGGACATAAAAGGAGACATCGACAGAAATATTCTCATAGTTGGGGATTTTAACACCCCATTGACTTCAGTGGGTAGATCTTACAGGCAGAAAATCAACAAGGAGACAGTGGCCTTAAACAATACACTAGATCAAATGGATTTAATTGATATCTTCAGAGCATTTCACCCCAAAGCTGCAGAATATACATAGTTTCCAAGTGCACATGGAATGCTTTCTAGGATAAACCACATGTTGGGACACAAACAAGCCTCAGTAAATTTAAGAAGATTGAAATCATATCAAGCATCATCTCTGACCCCAATGTTATGAAACTAGAAATCAATCAGAAGAAGAACACTGAAAATCATGCAAAGACATGGAAGCTAAATAATATGTTATTAAACAATAACTGGGTCAACAACAAGATCAAGGAAGAAATCAAAAGATACCTTGAAACAAATGAAAATGAGGACAAAACAATCCAAAATCTGTGGGATACTGGGAAAGCAATCCTAAGAGGGAAATTCATAGCATTACAGGCTTATCTTAAAAAACAAGAAAAATCTCAAATAAAAAATTTAACTTCACACTTAAAGTAACTTGAAAAAGAACAACAAACAAAGCCCAAAATTAGTAGAAGGAAGGAAATAACAAAAATCTGAGCAGAAACAGAATAGAATAAATGAAATAGTCTAAAAAAGGATACAAAAAGATCAATGAATCCAAGAGCTGGTTCTTTGAAATGATAAACAAGATTGACAAACCTTTAACCATACTCATCAAGAAAAAAAGAGAAAGGACCCAAATAAATAAAATCAGAAATGAAAGAGGAGAAATAACAACTGACACCAAAGAAATACAAAGGATTATAAGAAAATATTATGAACAACTATATGCCAACAAACTGGACAACCTGGATAAAATAGATAAATTCCTAGAAACATACAATCTTCCAAAACTAAATCAGGAAGAATCAGAGAATCTGAATAGACAGTATTATACCTAATGAAATTGAAGTAGTAATCAAAAAACTTACAACAAACAAATGCCCTGGACGAGATGGCTTCACAGGTAAATTTTGCCAAACATTTTGAGAAGAACTAATACCTCTCCCTCTCAAACTATTTCATAAAATTAAGGAGGGAAGGCTCCCAAATTCATTTTACAAGGTCAGCATTATCCTAATTCTAAAACCAGATAAAGACACTACAAAGAAAGAAAATTATAGGTCAATATCCTTGATGAGATAGATGCAGAAATCCTCAACAAAATTTTAGAAAACCAAATATAGCAATGCCTCAAAAAGATCACACACTTTGATCAAGTGGGATTTATTCCAGGAATGCAAGGTTGGTACAACATTTGCAAATCAATAAAGGTGATTCACCACACAAACAATGAATGATAAAAACCACACGATCATATCAAGAGATGCAGAAAAAACTTTTGATAAAGTCCAGCACCCATTTATGATCAAAACTCTCACCAAAGTGGGAATAAAGGGAACATACCTAAACATAATAAAGGCCATATATGACAAACCCACTGCTGGCATCATACTCAATGGGCAGAAACTACAAGAATTCCCCTTAAGATCAGGAACAAGACAGGGATGTCTGCTTTCACCTCTCTTATTCAATATAGTACTGGAAGTCCTAGCCATCACAATCAGACAAAAAGAATAAATAAAAGGCATCCAAGTTGCAAAGGAAGAACTAAAACTGTCTTTATTTGCAGATGACATGATACTGTACATAGAGAACCCCAAAGACTCCACCAAGAAATTATTAGAACTGAGAAATGAATTCAGCAGAGTAGCAACACACAAAATAAATATCCAGAAATCAGCTGCATTTTTACATGACAATAATGAACTAACAGAAAGGGAAATTAAGAAAACAATATCATTCACAATTGCTTCAAGAAGAATAAAATACCTAGGAGTAAATCTAACCAAGGATGTAAAAGACCTGTACTTGGAAAAGTATACGACACTGAAGAAAGAAACTGAAGAAGACACAAACAAGTGGAAACATACCGTGTTCATGGATAGAAAGAATTAACATCATTAAAATGTCCATGCTACCCAAAGCAATCTATAGATTCAATGCAATTCCTATCAAGATTCCAATGACATTATTCACAGAATCACAAGAACAAATTCAAAATGGATCAAACACTTAAATCTTAGACTCAAAACTATAAAAATCCTAGAAGAAAACATAGGCAGCGAAAACTTGGACATTACTCATAGAAATTTTTATCAGATATATCTCCCCAGGCAAGGGAAACAAAAGAAAAAAACAAATGGGACTACATCAAACTAAAAAGGTTTTGCACAGCAAAAGAAATAGTCAATAAAATAAAAAGACAACCCACAGAGTGGGGGAACATATTTGCCAATACACCTGATAAGGGGTGAATATCCAAAATTTATAAAGAACTTACAAAACTCAACACCAAAAAACAAACAACCCAATTAAAAAAATGAGCGAAGGACCTAAACAGACACTTCTCCAAAGAGGACATACAGGTGGCCAATAGACATATGAAAAGATGCTCAACATCACTAATCATCAGAGAAATGTAAATTAAAACCACAGTGAGATGTCCTCACACCTTTCAGAATGGCTACCATCAATAAATCAACAGACAACAAATGCTGGTCAGGATGTGGAGAAAAAGAAACCCTATTTCACTGTTGATGGGATTGTAGACTGGTGCAGCCACTGTGGAAAGCAGTATGGAGATACCTCAAAAAATTAAAAATGGATCTGCCTTTTGACCCAGCGATCCCATTTCTGGGAATATATCCAAAGGAACCCAAAACATTAATTCACCCCTATAAGTACCCCTATCTTCATTGCAGTGTTATTTACAACTGCCAAGATATGGAAACAGCTCAAGTATCCGTCAATAGATGAGCGGATAAAACAACTGTGGTATATTGCACAAGGAATTCTACTTGGCCGTAAAAAAGAAGAAAATGTTACCCTTTGCAACGGTATGAATGGACATGGAGAACATTATGCTAAGTGAAATGAGCCAGTCAGAGAAAGACAAATACCATATGATTTCACTCATATGTGGAATTTAATGAGCAAAGTGAACTAACAAGCAAAACAGAGACAGACTCATAGATGGAGAACAGATGACAGCTAGTGGGGTGGGGGGGGTGGTTAGGGGGTGGAGGGACTGAGCAAAAAGGAAAAAGGAGTCATGGACATGGACAACAGGGTGGTGACTGCTGGGGGGAAGGGGATATAAGGAGACTAAACGGTAATGGAAAAAAATACAATAAATATTAAATCAAAAGAGAAAAGAAAATTGTTCCATGAGCCCCCTTTTCACGTGGTTTAAATAGTTGAACACAGACTGAAGTTTGCTTGCCTTTGGATCTGTGAATTGATAATAAAAAACAGGCAACATAAAAGAGCCAATTACTTCAGTGTGAATGAACACAACTGGATCTTCCCCTAGAGTGGTTTCATCAAAGCCAATAACATCAGGGACAACTTATGGAAGTACAATTGATTTTTATGCAATGTCCTTAATATTACAAAACACTTCCAACTGGATCAACTCATTCTCCTCATATAAATACAACCACATATAACACTGCTGTTAATTGAAGTCACTTAGAAGTGAATTGCTAAAGACTGAACAATCCAAACTGATATAAAACTCTCAAGGGCTTTTTATTCAGAAGCTTCTATCTAATGTTAATGCATAAACTCATTTTAACTGTAGAGAAAGAATTAAAGAAGTCCTGTCCCTCCCTTCTGAAAAATCTTAGCAGGGAAGGTTTAAAACAAGCACTATTGGTTGCTTAAAAGAAATCTTAGAATGACATTTCTTAGAAAAGCGAGCTGTTGGTGGGATTTAAATAAGTACACTTCTTTCAGTCACTATCAGGGAGGAGGTTATTTTATTTGTACTAATTTTCCTGGTTAATCTATAAGGGACACTAGATAAAGAAACATAATTCCTTCAGATGGATTCTTTTCTCTTTTTCATTTTTATCGAATTTATTGGGGTGACACTGGTTGATAAAATTATACAGGTTTCAGGTATACAATACTATAATTTATCTGTATATTGTATTGTGTGTTCACCACCCCAGTCTTGTTCCGTCACTATTTACCCTCCCTATAGGCTCTTCTACTTTCTCCCCTCCCCGCACCCCATTCCCTCTGGTAATTGCCATGCTGTTGTCTGTGTCCAGGAGGTTTTTGTTTGTTTGTTTTTGCTTAATCCCTTCACCTTTTCCACTCAGCCCTGCCACACTCCCTCCCCTATGACAGCTATCAGTCTGTTCCCTATGAGTCTGTCCCCATTTTCCTTGTTAATTTTATTCATTAGATTCCACATATGAGTGAAATCATATGGTACTTGTCTTTCTCTGAGAGTCTTGTCATTTTATATAAGCCACACTTGTCTCTGAGATATTAAAATATACTTAAAATGTAAAGATAGACATTTTAAGTATATTATAAACCTATAATATATGGGTTCTTTTGTACTTCTTTGTAGATTTAGGTGATGGGTAGCATTACCATCACCTTACCATTAGATCTTTTCCACTTAAAATAGCAGTCACAATTCTAGCACAGCTGCTTTTAACCATATTTTTGTGCTGTGTTCCTCAACATACTATGCAATAAAGATCTGAAAGCATTCAGATCAGTCTGAATCCATAGTTGTTGTACTTTATGTTAAGTAAGTAATCCATACACAGGAAAAAATTATCTCTGGACTATAGACCTGTAGGTTTTTGGTAGATGAAAACATCCATCTGCCTTTTGGAGTAATCTTTAAGACCAACCAAAAATTGTGTGGTCTTGTTAAGGAACTCTGACACGCTTGGCTGGGACCCAAGCAGAACTGTTGATCCTTGCATTATTCCTGATTATTCAACTGAGTAATCTAATCTGATGCTTCAGTCACAGGTGACTTTCTTATTACCTGTAGTTAATTTTCTTGGAAAGTTAAAGTGCTTTCTCTTTCTTCTTACTGACAAAGTAAAATTCAGCCACATAATTCTTCCCAAAATATAGACATACTAGTTTACCTTACATACAAGTACAACACCTTCACTCTAAAATTAAGAATGAAGAAAGTTAGCCCTGGCTGGTATAGTTCAGTGGATTGAGTGCGGGCCTGCAAATCAAAGGGTAGCTGGTTCGATTCCCAGTCAGGGCACATGCCTGTCTTGTGGGTCAGGTGTCCAGTTTGGGGTGTGCGAGAGGCAACCACACATTGATGTTTCTCTCCCTCTCTTTCTCCTTCCCTTCCCCTCCCTCTAAAAATTAATAAATAAAATCTTTAAAAAAAGAGAAGTAAGAAAATTACCAAATACATAATATTCTTTGTGTGTAGGAATTTGGCATTTTGTTAAGCTGGGAGACATATATTGAATTATTGAATGAATGATAGTTGTTATAATCCTGGGTAAGGATCAGTGAAAAATTGTACACTTAATAATAATCTTGACCTGCAATGAACATAGTCATATTTGGGCAATTAATGAGCTCTCTGAGATAGATAATTTAGACATGTAATTCCTGGAGGCCTACTTAGAGTACTGCTATAATCAACAACACTAAAGCTGTTGATCTGTTCTTGATTTTGTTGAGCATCCCCTTTATTTTGTTGAGCATCTATGGGACCCTACTGCAGATTAGAAAGTCATAAACAGATACGCCATTCATAAGAATGACCAAGTAAGAGAAATACATGGGTAAGATCAATGCTATTAATTATACTATGGGGCGGGGTGGGGAACACTCGTGCTTTGTGAGTCCCAATATGAGTAGACCAGTAATCTGCTTTTATAAGCATCATGTACTAATCATAAAACTAGTGCATCTTTCTAAAAACCTGCTGGTAGAGGATAATATAGCAATAATAAAGAAAAAAAGTTTAGAAATTAAAAAAAATTAAAGTTTGCTTTAAACTACAAAGATAATCTTTTAAAAGGACATTTGTGTTCATTTCTCATTTTCCTATGTGATCACCATGAAAATTAAATTCCCATTATGATTCGAGTTGCAAATGAAGAATTTCTTGGTTTGCTTGGTTATGTGCCCTGCTGAGATGGAATGGGAGAGTCACCGTTGTCTTCAATGATGGAAGATTCTTTGCTTTCCCCAGGAGCAAACCATTCCTTGACAAAGAGCCAAAATGATGAAGCAAATAAAGTTGGTCCCATAATAATAACATTTAGGCTGCAGGAAAGAAGCTCAACAAAAACAAGTTATCCCCTGATACTCCCGAACTTTGTTTCAATTTCCCACAGTGGCACAGAAAGTCTCCTGGCCACAAGTTACGTATCATCTTAATTTCTCCTTCTTAGAGGGTTTGTGTTTGGTTTTTGTCCTTAATGAGACATATTTGCCAAAGAGGCATTCAAAAGGCATTTTTTACTCTTGCGGAAGAGTAATTAGGTCGGTACCTCTTTCCCTGCCAGCATTAGCCGCTCTAAAGAGAACGCTGCCCAATATTTAATGCCCAAACACAAGAAGCATCATTTCTACTAATTGGTCTTGAAGTTCCGATGTTCCCAAAGGGTCCCTTTATTTTGCAACGATCAGAAAGGACATACGTAAAATGCAATATCGTCATCACTGACTTGTCCTTTCTTATGCTTTTGTAATCAACGTCAACACAACACCAACACAAGAGGTAAATAAAGGGTTTGAATTTTTACAACAGGGAACATCTCTGGGCCCAGCTCAAATGTTGTGATAGCCATGTTTATAAAGATGAACACGAGTGTAAATACATGGCATATTTGTACACTTGACTCCTTTGATAATGGGATTCTTTTTACTGACAGTATTCAGTGCATGGGGAAAAGGGTACTGCTGCTGAGGCATGTGGACTGTGAAATGCAGGGCGAGAGGAACAAAGAAAGGGCCATTCATCAAGTAGAAGCTGGAAATAGAGCATATACTGCTAACCTTTTTCTTTTTCCTTTTCTATAGCCTGAGGAAGGCTTCTGGACAAAATATCACCTCATCTCATGATACGAAGTAAAGCAAATGATAAAAATCAGCAGTAGCTATCTGGCAACATAGTTTTTACACATTCTTCTTGCTATTCAAAGCCCTGGAATGGCTTTATTCACTATCAGAAAATTTCAAATTCTTCAACATAATGACCAGTCTACATCAATGTCCTTACAAATGTAGCCAAACAATTATTAAGCGGTGATTTAACCATTAACATTCAAATTGGCCAAACACATCAGAGTTGAAGAATGAGCTACCTACCTACTCTTTTCTCTGAATTCAATTCCTTTCTAGCCATTCTCTCTTTGATTCCTACCTTGAAAATGTAGGTCTGAGCTCTCTTATTTCCCACTGTTTTATCCAAGTGATAGGCAAGCTCTGGCTGTGGCCCTCTTCATGTTCTTTTGAGAATGTTTCTCTTTTTAAAAAGCCATTTTCCATTGTAGAAACTAGTGTCAAAAGGCTTGAGGTGAATGAAGAGGAGGAGAAGAATGTTAAAGAGACCTTTTCAAAGCCAAAATTATATGTTCACACGAACATGTTTTCTGTGCCACTGCCATCTTAACGGTGCGGAAGCTAAACTGCTTGTCAGCGTCTATTGTGTGTTTACTCTTACACTTCATTGAGGTAGGAGGTAGGCTCCCAGATAGGGTAGTTTGCTCATTGGTTGCGTTTTTTAGTCTTTGAGCACCAGCAGGAGGGGGGCAGTGCCTGATGCAATGACACTAACTAGGGGCACTTAAATAGCAAATATGCATTACTCACCTCAATCTCTCACAAGTTTCTGTAGACTTACTTTTTCATCAAAACAGTGCTTGGAACTCCCTCTAACCAAATCCAAATTATCTTTAAAAGCTTCCCTACAAAGTTCATCTTAAATCCCATTCAATATGTTAATGAAGAAGGTTTTTTTTTGTTGGTTTGTTTTGTTCTGTTTTAATTTCTGTGTTGCCTTTTATAGCAGCCCATCCCAGGGGTAACACTTTACTGCACTTTCCCTTAAAATCTTCCCAAGTGTTTGACATTCAGCAACAAGGAGAATTAGAAATGGCACGCCTAATCATATCACGTATACACACACTCATGCTGGAAAACTTCGCTTCTGGGATGGCAGCCTCACAATAATACGAGTCAGGATTGTGAAATACTGTGATGCCCCTTCAAAGAGAACCTCCCCCCATGTGTCTCTAGAAATGGCTATACCCAGAGACTATGGCACAGATGACAAGAGCAATCAGAAAAGGGATTCAACCTGTTTCAGAGATTCTGAGTGACCCTTCACAGGCCACCACAGCCACCACCAGCCTTGCCATACTTGGAAGACAGAAGGAGAGCTAAATTCAATGCGAGTTGTGTTTGCCATGTTTCCATTCATTATGCACCCAGTCCAGTCTTGTCTCTGGACATGTGGGTTCTTGGGTTGCTTCTCCTCATGGTGGTAGCTGTTACATAAATCATTGCAAGCAAACTTAATAACACCAGTCATGAACTTGGTCACTAATCAAATCAGTAGACAGAAACAATACAGAGGAGGAATATAAAAACCATATAAGAAAAAGAAAACAAATCACTCATTCTTCTTAATTTCCTGGAATAGGAACAACAAAATATTGCAACACAATGGAACATTATACATTAGTGAAAAAAATAAATAATAAATTCTATTAAAGAGACAGTGTTTGTTTTTCCCTTTTAATTTCAACAAGCTGCTTAATAGGAGAAAGAACATCACTTAATATATGTGGGTAACCCCTATATTTTATGTGAGAGATATTTATATAAGTATGCACGCATATAAGTAAAATTCTCCCAGGCAGTGACTTTTCTTTTATAGGCAAAAGTCAATTCTCTCTCAAAAGAGTTTAATATGCTGAGATCAAGCCAGTGACATTGCCATGGCATCTCCTAAGACCTACAAATACAATAAAAACATAAAAATGTCACATTCAGTGCATACACTTGTGGAAACGAAATGATCACCTCAATATCTCCTTACCACATCTCCCACTGGCCCCACGTAACTGATCTAAATGAATTTTACTGTTAGAACTTTGAGCATCATTTCATATTATTGTAAAAGAATTTTTACTTACAGACAAGAGCTCTAACTATTCTTTAGTCATTAGGAAAAAAATGCAAACCTTCTGCAGTTTCCTCTCAATAACAAACACATGGATTATAGTAAAACTTCCCTCATTCACAATGATATTTCTTGAACACTTGTTTGATTTTTAATGGAACAAACCTACTTTGGATTCTTTGTGACTAGAAGTGACTTATTTTCCTTTTCTAGTGCATAGATTTAGTTTTCTAGTGTTTAGTTATGGAGAACTCATTCCCTTCCCCCTCTTTTATTCTGCGTTTCATCTGTTTCTGCGGTGCTGCCTGCCTATAGGGTACCACTTCATTGGTTTTTATATTCCTCTAAAACTCCCTTCCGTGGCATCTTGGACAAGGTCCTCCAGTACTGACAGGGAAAACCAAGATTGTCTGCTTTGACAGCAACTTTTGCCAAATGAGTCAATTCTTCTTCCCCTGGGACTTTCAGGAGTTATAGGCGTATAGGGACAAATTGACTAAGGACCAATGACAAAATGTTACACTTTGCTCCTTAAGATCTGAGTTGAGCATGCTCCAAGCAGTGAAAAGGCTAAAATGCCAGCATTCTTTGCTTAGAAACCACGACACCAACTCCTGGCTTTGAGCGAACAGCCCCTGGGATATAATTTCTGCAGGTGAGTGAGGCCCCTGCTCCATGAACAAGGTGTGTGCTATAACAATTTTGAAATTTAAGGAACCGTAGACCTATCTGCTCTTGCTAAGACAATTTATTTTACTTTTGAGAAGCAAAGCAAATGTGGTTTCCCTTACAAAGTCTGGATTTCTGACAGCCAGTGCTCATATCTTTTTGCAAACTGATATCTAGTAACTCGGGACACAGGGCCTGATAACCCTGTCCAAAGGGTTCCTTCCAGTCATAATCAGCGGAGAGGATGACACCGCACGCAGGCTTGCTTATGTTAACTCTTGCCTCTACCAGAAATGAAGCAGATACTATGCCAAATCACACCTATGGTGTCACCATTTTGTGAAGTCTTGTCATCTCCCTAAGAGTTTGAGTAGCATTTTCTTTTCTTCCCCTTGCTTTTCAATGCCCACTCATTGAACTGTCTTTGCTGACACAGCTCATTTAGCATCTTATCAAACAAAACATCAACATTCCAGTTGATAACAAGAGCAGATGAAATTCAGCAGTCCCCCCTCCCCCAGACTTTTCCCCCCCGAAGTCACCCTGCCGGCACAAACATCCTCTACTTCGAAGTCACAGCAAGCCATTAAATGCCCCTTATTAGAAAGACTCCTTATTAAGTCACACAGTCAGTAGGGCTTACTACCTGTTACCCCCAAATTTAACTTGTATGACAGGTGTAAGAAGTCAAGGGAGGAGCTCACTTGAACAACTCGGCCCCCAAACAGTGCTCCATGATCTCACCCTAGTGCTCCCAGGGGCCTCCAGTCCCCAACACTGCAGCCCCTGCCCAGGCTGGCCTAAGAGGCCCCTCTGGGTGAGCTCACCTGTTTGTAGGCATCGAGGAGGAAGCTCTTCCAGATGCAGCGCATTCCCTCTGAGGTCAGCATGCGCCTCCACTCCCCGCGAGTGGACTTGGAGCGGCTCAAGAGCAGCACCACGTGCTTGAGGAGAATGACCGAGTCATAGAGCGCCAGGAAGAGGCAGTTGGAGAAAAAAACTGGCAGAATCTGCAGTGTGATCAGCAAGTCTACGCTGAGGATGCCCATCTTCTCTGCCTCCTGAGTCAGTTCCCGTGTGCACCGTGGTTCCCCTTCACCCTCTTATTTAAAAGAGGGTGGTAATAGAAGGAGTGGAGGAGGTAAAGGGGAAGGTTGGGGGTGGGGGAGAAGGAAAAAAAACCAAATTAAAAGGAAGCCCAGGCTCTCTCCTCTTTCAAAGAAGCAGAAATGGCAAGACCAAGTCCAGTCTGTCCAGCCCAGCAGTTGGAGTGTGCCCATCAATTCATTCAATTCGGAGCTGCTGCTTTTTTTTTTTTTTTTTTTTTTCAGGATTTAAGATGTTAAAAAAAAAAAAAAAAAAACTGGCGTACCCGTCCCTAATCCAGTAACCCCTCTCAGAGTCGGTTAAAGACAGGCAGTTCCACTTTCATTTCCAAGCACCTATGAGACTGTGGCAGAGACTGCAAAATTTTCTTTAGCTTTTCATTGTCTCTATGTTCAGATACGTAGCCTGTTTCTTTCTTGAATTGCCAGTTTTTAAAATGTGCTTAAGGGTAGTTTTTTCCCCCTCCTTTACTCCGTTTTACACCCACTTTCTGTTCTCCTTCTCCTCAGACTGGCTCACTCCCTTCCCCTGGAGCGACTGACTCCTCTCCTCTCCTCACTCCCTCTGGCTTTGCTTCGGTGCTATCTGTGGTGCAAAGTGCTCTCTCTGCAGCCCAGTGAGTCTCCCTGAAGCCTTTTATACATCCCCTGGCTAATTGCTGCAATAGAGAAATGAAAGCCTAATCTTGGTAAAGATCTTGACGTCATTGAGAAAGAGGGCTTTACTTTGGCCAGGACTGCAGTGAATAGAAAAGCAAAACTCGACAACTTTTTTTTTTTAGAAGTGTGTGTGGGGGGAGGCGGGGAGGGACAGTGGAATTTTGCTTTGTGATTTAAAGAGAGAGAGAGAGGGAAAAAAAATTAATACCTCTGACGGTTTTCAGGAAATGCTTTCAAACTTTGGGAAAAGTAATTTACTCTAAAATGTGGATTTGATAAGTTAACACTCTCTCTTCTGATTATTATTATTGTTATTATTCTTCATTTATGAGAGGGGTTAGAAACAAGGGATCCTGGGAGACAGGTAAAGGAAGAATAGATCATCTTTGCTCTATTTCTTGGAAGCTGTGAATGCTTAAATTTGATTTTTATACCTATATATTATGATTGTCTCTCATCAGATTTCTGACTTAGGTTCCTTAAATATTTTTGAGTCAGGGTTTTATTTAACAAAATTTAAAGTGAGTTGTGAGGGGGAAAACTTTTCAACTCTTTGAGCACCATTGCAGCATTTCCCTAAAGCTTCTTGCTGAAAATTACTATAAACATTCTTTTCAGTTTTACCTAAGTTTCCAACGGGGAAAAAAAAGGAAGGAAGGAAGAAAGAAAATCTTCCAGACGTGAAAGCCAGCTAGGTGACCAGACCCCTTTTAGTTCCACTTTGCCTATATGCAGATTAAATTAAACCTTTCCATCAAATGGCATTAAAATGCCATAAGACAGAGAAATAAATTGTTTATAAGAGAGCTCTTTGCATTCTGCACTTCCCCTGCTTCTGTGAGCACAACTCCTAAGAGACCTGACACATTAAGGAATCTTCCTTTTTGCTTGAAAAAAAAAATTATTAAATTTGTAGGCAGTTAGGAGCAGAGTTTGAATCGACTAGGGATGTACACTGACCACTGCTCTGTGGCCGACCTGTCCCATCAGTCTCCAGGACCGACAGGTATTTACGGCAGACATCGCTTTGGCAGAATGCCATGACCCCCATCTCTGTCTAGTTTTCCTCCCTCACCTACCTAATAGATTACCTCTAGGAATTATGTTTTCTTAGAAGAAGGAGTGACAGGTATGGACACTGGAGTGGGGTTACAGCATTTTAATTGAGAATTAATTAGCTGATTGGTTATGTACACAGAGCTGTCATTAAGCGCGCACTAAACAGTGAGCGCCAACCTTTGGTCAGGACATTTCTGTGTTTTGTCCCTGTGGCTAAAACCTGCAAGATCACAGAAATAATTTAAAAGACTAGAGCAGGGTCATTAACTGGTGGGCCCATGGGGCAAATTCTGCATGCAGATGCATTTTATTTGGATGACATTGGTGCTTTTTGCTTTTAAAAAAATAATTGAATGAGAATGCCTTTGAGTTCCACAAGACCAGGTATTCTTGTCTGCTTTGTCCATTGCTTTCCCAGCAGTTAAAACCATGCCTGGCACATAGCAAGTTCAAAGAGAACAGACTGAATGGACAAATGGGCAGGGTATGCATTGCTCTACACTAGGGGGCACCGTTCACATACAATATGATATGACTGGGGTGCCCCAGAATTGTATATACCCTCGTGTACTTGGGTGTGGACCTCCCCAGTGACACAACACTCACCATCCCCCATAGTCTGAAAAGCTTGATTCTTTTATTGTTATCATCAGTTTAGTCCATGATGAGTTTTGAGCTTGTAGCCCATGGAGTAAATGTTTAGAGAAGACTTCCTGAGCTTAGAAAAATGAATATACACCACATACAAAAATATTTTTCCTATGACAAGCACACAACGTTAGCAAAAGAATATTGTTCATATACATAATATACATATACTCAATTCACTCTCTAATCTTCTGATGTCCTTATGTAAGAAAACATAGGATGAAGAGAGGGAGGTGACAACATGACATTTTAACCAGTGTGGATGGGAAAGCTACAGTGCTAGACAAAGTCCCAGCCCACAATGACAGAAGAAGGTGTGGACTCAGGAAATGATACTTCCACTTACTGCCCAAGCCTTAAAATCTCACCCCTTCTCACACACTCATTTTGCCCTGTTTGAATTAAACCAGTGCTTCCTTGAGGTAGAGAGTTAGGCATCTATAAACCAATTCTTCCTCGTTTGTTATTCATTTTCAAGGAGAGAGGTAGTTTTGGAAATCATAAGGTAAGGAAAGGGATTGATAGAAAATCAGAAAAAAATGCTTTCTTTTTAAATTCAAAGTTCAAGGCACATCCAGACTGCAAACGGTTATAAATCAGAACGGCATTTTTTTTTCTTTTTTACTTCTTTTTTACATTGTTTTGAAGTCAGAAGTGTTTTGAAGATTTTTTTTTAATAGAAGAACAAATAGTCACATAGCCAACCTGATTGTGTCATTTCTCAGATTTTTTCTATCATGTTTTCTAAATGAATAAAAAAGTGAATCACAAAACTGTTTCATTCTTTTACCTGTTAAACAATCTGTCCATTCTAGAAATTACATTTCTCCAAAGCTATTTCTCTTTTTACCTTTGGTTCACAATTGCTTGTTTTAATTAGTAATACTACTTAGCACTTTGATCTCCAAGTAACTTTATACTTATTAAGCAACAAAAATAACCCATAAGGTGACAGAGAATGATTTGTCCCATTCTATAAATGAGAGAAAGTGGATCATTAGCCCTGTAGAGCTAGAGCTGGTATTAGGGTATTTTTTCCAACTCTAAACCTCACTTTTTCCCTACATGACTGTTTTGTGGGTCCTGGTCATTTCTCTGAGACTCAAAACCCTTTGCCAAAGTGGTTGTGCTAAGTAATTTTACCTTCTAAATTGCAAAGGATATCTGGGATTTCACATCTGTTTAATATTGCCCCAATTCAAGCTCCTCATTTAGATTTCATATGATCATTTGAAAGTCTTGGATATCTTGTTGGTCATGTTAAGTGTTCTTAGCGATCAGCATTTCAATGAGTTAAATGCAAACCAACTGAGCAGTATGTTGCTTGAATTTCCCCGACAACATTGTACACAGGTTTTGAATTCCAAAGAGAGGCAGCCTAGAGCAAAATGCTTTGGGCTTCTAAATAAGGGCTGAACCAGTGCAAAATGGTTTAATTTTTTTTTCTCTTTCCATGGTGCAAGAGCATCACGTCCTACCCTTGCCTACATCTATTTGGAAAAATAACACATATATGAGTGATAAGTCTTCCTTTAGTCCACTTTTTGACTCTCAAATTGAGACTGAGAAAATGAAGCTGGATAACCTCAAAGCAGTATTGGACATTTCAAGGATGAAAGCTACCACTACTATTTCTGTATCAGTATCTGAATGAGCCAAAAAGCATTAAAAAAAATTTGAAGTTGAGGGGGAAGCAATGGGAAAATTGGGACAACTGTAATAGAACAATAAAAAAAAATTCAAAGTTGATAATCCAAGCCATGGCTTTTCAAGAGTCTTAGTTTTGTAGAATTTTATTTCTTCTAATTCAAGTGATTTGTTCAATATAATTAAAAAGGGAGTTTCATTTTTACTGTATTAAAAACTTATCAAATAGATTTTATACTCAGAATAATATCTGATCAAGAGATAGGTGTGTTGATTTGGGGTTTTAGAAGATGACCATCATACATAATTCCCCCCAAATATGCAGCTATTATCAGAGAAGGGAATCTCAAACAGTACAACTTTCTGTCCCTAGTAACTCCTGGTTGTGCCTGAGAGGGTGTTATAATGTAGAGCTTATACCACAACTACTGAATCACTCGAAATTCCCCTTGGGCACATCCATTCTACAAACACAGCCATGTTCCCTGCCATGTGATGAAAGGAGAAGCCAGATAGATAAAATAGACAACCCCAGAGTAAACTCTGACACACCCTGAGCAAAGCAACGTGGGGCTGGGGCAGCGAAGGCGGACGCTGTGGGAGGTATGAGCCTTCAGTCCCAACAGCCTTGGTTTGAGGTCCCTTTGCAAGCCCTGGCAGAGAGCACAGTCTGAGGTGTTGACACATTCTTCCCTCAGGAGCTGCTGCTGCTCTTTCTTTCCTCAGGCCACCTACTGGTAAGACAGAAGAGGAAAGAAAAATGGAAAACAGGAGCAGGAAAGCAGAAATGAAGAGGAGTGGGAAGAGGGGGAGGGTGAAGAAGAAGGAAAAAAAGAGATTCACTGAATTGCCTGCAGAGGCTGCCAGCAGGAGAAACGATTAATGCCAACTGTGGCAATGATTTTTGTGAGGAAGACAGCTGTCCAGAACCTGGATGGAAGCCACCACCTCATTTCACAGAGGCCACTGAACAGCTGTTAGGAGACAACAGCCTTCATATGCTATTGACCTGGTCTAGATCTAAATTGATGGCCAGTCCCCACATCCATCTGCCCAGAGTTCTTCAGGTGCCATGAGACTCTCTGAGTGTTATTCAGTTTTGAGAATAGTTTATTAGCCTCTAGAGACACCCCAGGTTGGGGGGAGGGATAGGGAGTGCAGGAGAAAAACACTGTAAAGTTATACATGGGGAAGTCCTTCAGGATGAAGACTTCCCTCACCCTCAGAATAAACAAATTGGACTCAACCTATTTGTTTCCTAAAATTTGACTCAATGTCTTCCTTCCCCCTAACTATTTGGCCCAATGAAATAGACCAAAAGAAACAAAAGAAATTGGTCAAAAACAGCCATCAACTTTTCCTCTATTTCATTCTGCGGCTCAAAGGGAACCACCAGATGATACTGTCTTAAAAATAAAATAGGTCATTCTTTATAAATTGTTTTACAGGACTTTAAAAAACTCACTCATATATCATCTCACTCATACACTGAGTACATGAACATAAGGCATGACAAAATATATCAAGATACATGCTGATTCTTGCCATCCAGAGGTAATAGTGTAATTTGTTCCCACTGAGAGCAAAGGATGCCACACCTCCTCTCTCAGGAATCAGTAGATACTAATACACAGAGAAAGTAAGCTACATATTCTCTTCCAACCTCAGTGGAGATGGTGCAGCTAATAGAATTAACTGTAAGAAAAAAAATCCACATTTGATACAGGGATAAGATAACTGCAATGAGGAAGATTGTGCAAAGAGATATGTTACCAAGGAAGGTTATGAAAATGTTATTAGTGGAACTGCTTTCAAGGTAGGGAGGGAGTCTAATAAGATAATCTCTCAAAACCTTTTAAAGCCCATGGTGCTATTAAAGTAATAGTTTAGAATAAGTTAATATATAACACATACATAAAAACATCCAACTGAGCTAATGGCAGAATACCATAATCACAAATTATTGCTCTGTTCTCATTTCAATTCTGAAGACTAATTTTTTTGTGTGCGATTAAGTAAATCCTTATGCTTTCTTAACAGGCAGTAGATACAAAAAGATTAGCATGTCTTCCAAGGACAAAATATAATGCATGAAATTCAAATCTATGTTTAAAGTCAAGCCTCATCCATTAGATGGATACTGGTAGTCTTCTATCAACACACAACCACTTAGCTAAATGATTATTTTAAAAGTAGGGCTGTGTGTGTGTGTATAAATATATATATTACTTTTTCTTTATCCCACCATCTATCAAAGGGCACATTGGTTGTTTCCATGTCCTGGCCACCATAAATAATGCTGCAATGAACATAAGGTCCATATATCTTTATGAATAAACTTTTTCAAGTTTTTCAGATAGATACCCAGAAGAGGCATTGTTAGGTCATGTGGTAACTCTATTCTTAATTTTTTGAGGAAGCTCCATCCTGTTTTTTGTAGTGGCTTTATCAGTTTATATTCCCACCAGTAGTGTATATAATGAAATACTACTCAGCCATAAGATGAAATATTGTCTATTGCAAGAACATGGATGGATCCTGAGAATATCATGTTAAGCAAAATAAGATGGAAAACTAAAGAACTATATAATTTCACTCATATGTGGAATATAAAACAGAAAGCAAAAATGAACACACTACACAAACACTCATAGATACAGACAAAAGTATGTTGGTTACCAGAGGGGAAAGGGGAGTGGGGGAGGTAAAAGAGGGTAAAGGGGGTGAAATACATGGTGACAGAAGAAGATCTAACTTTGGCCGCTGAACCCACAATGCAATATACAATAATGTATTGTAGAATTGTACACTTAAAACATACAGAATCTAATTAATCAATGTTATCATAATAAACTTAATAAAATTTAAAAATAAAACAGGAGAAGAAAGAGAGAAGGAAAGAAAGAAAGAAAGAAAGAAAGAAAGAAAGAAAGAAAGAAAGAAAGAAAGAAAGAAAGAAAGAAAGAAAGAAGGAAGGAAGGAAGGAAGAAAGGAAGGAAAGAAAGAAAAAAAAAGAAAAAAAGCATATAAATTTCTGAATAGTCTTATTTTGTTTTCTCAAGGGAATTTTTCTATCATGTTTTAAAAACTTAAAATCCACCTTTCCAAAATACTGATTTTTATATCAGTAATGAGTTAAATTATATACAAATCTAAGACCTCAAATTCCTCAGAGCAAAAAATCTCTATTGCTTCCTGATAAATATGAAATAATATAGCTCTCTCAGCAATTGGCATTTATCTCTTATCAAGAATTGTCTTCTTCTGACAGACTTCAGTAACCAGACACAGAATCTAATTCTGGGATCATTCAGGCCCATATAACCAGAAGCAAACCTCTGACCTGATATTTCTACCTGTAAAATAGAGCTAAAAATGTCTTCCCATATTTATGTCATGTTGGTGGCTAATGTATTCACATTTTGAAGAAATGTGGTCTTGATCTAAAACTGCTCAAAATAAAAAGCAATCTTGGCTAATGAGTTTATTTGTACCTGCCTAAGTCAATAAATTTCCTCTTTTAAAATATTCTTTGGGAAAAAATGTTCCTGGCAGGCCAGATCTGATAATATAGTGTCAATTACCAACCTGCTTCAACTGACTTTAAGAAAACTTTGGCTACTTAGTGGGAAACAGGAAAGACTACCAATAACTAAGGATAGTAAGAATGGGCAAATTGTGCCTAAAGAATAAAATAATCAGTCTGAATCTTTGCCCAAACTCAATAAGGAGCTGAACCTGTCTGAGAGCCCTCTCAAAAGGCATGTTTCTTAATTCTAAATTATTCGCCATGTAACACTTCTGCATCTTCCATGATTCCAGAGAGAATATAAAGAAAAGCTACATAAGCATCCCTGACCCTACAAAATAAATTATTCTCCTAATTATTCTGGGCCATAGTGAAGCAGAAAAACATTCAATAACAAAGGAGAAAAAACACTGACATTTAAGTGGACAATGTGCTTGACAAATTTTAGCCTCAAAAAAATTCAATGCCTCCCAATATTTGTGATATTATTTTGCCTCTTTCTTTAAGAGATTGTTTTATTTGTCCTATACAGAAATACTTTCCTACTACTATAGGACCTCAGCACTATGGGTCTCAAAAGAGCTATCAAAGCTATTTATTTTCTTGTATGACAGAATGACCTAGCAGACAATGGGGGGAGGGGCAGGGTGGGGGGAGAAGCAAAAAGAAAAGCAGAAAGATAGAATACAGGACTGGGTTTAGAAGAGGGAAGTGTGATAAGGCTCTGTGGTCGGGTAGTGCACAATCAATAGCATTTGACCGCGTTGCTCATGATAGATGCTAAATAATGGGAGCATTGAGAAACTTACAGAATGCAGAGAGGAGCTCAGGGAAAGGATGTGAAATGGGAAGTCAGTAGGTAAGACTATATGTAGTCTTTTCTATATGTAGTCATTTTCTATATGTAGTCCCAGTGAAAGGATATGGGAGAAGTAAGAAAAGGGGAAGGTAAAAGGCAAAGACATCTGCCTACATTATAAAATTAGCTTGAAATAACTCCAAAGATTAGCTATTGTAAGACGTTCATTCAGTTGGCCATCTGCTTACTACACACTTTTATTGAAACCTACAAAGAGGCAGTCATGGTGCTATCTCTGGTCTAGAAAATGTAGAGTCCAACAGAGGGAAACAAACATATAAACCAAAGAAAGTGTTATTGGTGCTATAACAGAATTGCCGTGTACAGCATAGTATAAAGGAAGGATTAGCCAGTTCTATGTGTAACAAGAGTCAAGAAAGAGTTAATGAGGAAAATACACAGATCCCATTAATTATAGTGCTGCGAAATCAAATTCAGAAATGTGGTACTTGATAGCGGAACAAGTTTAAAACAATGGTTTTGTATACATCCATTTCTGTCTGTTTGTAATATTTTATCATTCATCTCTATTAGAGGAACTTAAATAGTATTTTTTGACCTTGGAAAATAAATTATTTGTGAACATATAACCTTCTCTCAATAAACAAACTTGTAATAGTTATACAAAATGAAAAATAAATTGCTTAAAGCTTTGTTCTGACAGATGCTGTCAGTAACAGCAAGGGACAGAGACCTGCCTATATATTTCCTTTCTCTCCTTTTCTATTGACCAAAAGGTACAAGTTCTACCTTAACATTTTCATGTTTTAAATATACAATGGAAGCAAGGAAGTCATTCTTGGCAATGCTGTTCATTTATAGTTAAAGAATACATCAATGGTAGGGATAGCAGGGATCAGATTGATTCTAGCTCTTCAGGACTACACTTGGGTGATTTTGAGCCATGCATTCCATTTTGGGGTTCTCCGGCTACCTCACCAGGGTAAGCTTGTAAAGTACATTGAGATTACAAATGAGTCACTATTACAAGGTGGGACAAAATTAGGTTTAGAGTTGTTCATAGGGAAAATAATGCAATAAGTAATAAATAATATTGCAAGAATAAACTCTGTTTCATGTACACACACCTGTAAACACACTTTTGCCCCACTCTATATTGTAGCCTCTGGAATCTCTATTCTGTTACAGGAGAAAACATGGGTCTAACTCAGCACGACTTTAATCCAAATTTGCATTCTTCCGTTTCTCTGCCGCCTATACTTTAGGCCATCATTCTTGCTTTTTTTATTTGTGATTTGTATTACCTTTGTCCTCTCACAACAATCACCTGACAGTAAAAGGAAGCATGGTTAGAGATATTGAGGATGTTTACTTGGTAGGGAATTTTATGAGCTAGCTCAAGAAAAAGGTGGAAATCAAGATTTTGTGGAAATAGGATATAT
>VMDR010016733.1:0-20847 GCA_007922815.1 Macrotus californicus
GACCTGGAGAAAGCACTACCAACACGCAGTTTCTGAGAGCCCTTTTGGAGTAACTTACATTTTGACTTAGAATGAGAAATCTTGGACTGATAAACTTGTAGAAAACAGCATTTTAGGCAGAAAGTGAAATTTAGTAATTACAAAATAGTAAAAAAGTGAAGGAAAATACTATGAATGTTTATTACCTACAAGAAAGAAACATTGAGAAATAAAGCCAAAGAGAGAAGTGGAACAGAAAGTATGTAGACTTATAAATGCTAAAGCAGGGGAGAAATTCAATGGTGAAGAAATATAGAACAAATGTGAGAATGAAAGGTGACTTTTGGGAACTTGATAATAAAGATAATTTGAAACAGTTCCTGACTGTGACAAGACATAAAGTATGGTTTATTCTTAGAAAACTGTAGTCTCTTTCTCCCCTAAAAGTAATGACTACATCTCCTAGCCTCCCTTGCAGCCTACTGTGATCATATGACTAATGTTTTAGCCAATAGGATGTAAGCTTTCAAGAACCTTCCTTAAAGACTGCTGCTGCTTTCATTTTGCCAATTCTCCCCTACTTCGTTCATTCTGCCACATGGGACAAGGATGCTATGACCACTATCTTGGGACATGACGACAATAACCAATTACTAAAGATGGTAAAACATAGAAATGGGCCCTGGCTGGTATGGCTTAGTGGATTTAGTGCTGGCCTGTGAACAAAGGGTCAGGAGTTCGATTCCCAGTCAGGGCACAAGCCTGGGTTGCTTGCCAGGACAGGTCCCCAGAGGGGGGCATGCAAGAGGCAACCGCAGATTGATGTTTCTCTCTCTCTTTTTCTCCCTCCATTCCCCTCTCTCTAAAAATAAATAAATAAAATCTTTAAATAAACAAACAAACATAGAAATGGAAGGCGTGTGGGCTTCTTGCAGCAGAACTGCCATACCAATCCTGGCCTCTCTAGATCTGGATTTTGTATGGAAGGGAAACTTTTACTTAAGCTTCTTTTACTTTATTTTTTAATTATAGCAAACCTGATTTTACATCATAATAGTTTTGTGACCAACATTATAATATCTTTACTGAAATAAATTAAGGAATAATAATTAAATTTAGCATTCAAGTGTTTCGGTACTGTCAGGTGCTACCATTTAAGTTACATTTTCTCATCTACCTTTCTCAACAATCTTTTAAGATATTCTCATCTTCATTTTACAGGTGAGGAAACTGAAATGCAGATAGGTTTTTTTTAGTTGCCAGAGATCACACCCATAGAAAGTGGTAAAGCTAGTTTTGGATCCTTTATAAGCCTGACTCAAGTTCATTAATACTCTGCGATGTCACTGAAGGCCAATGGGATGGTACAAATTGGTCATGCATTCACTGGACATGATTCTGTAGTTTCTTCTGGCGTCCCTTAACTCTGCCCAAACCTTCATAAACAGCCCTTTGATTAAACTCCCTTCAATTAACAGCTAGACTTGCCATAATTTCCCCTGATTTACATACCAGCCTTTTTAGGTGGCTTTCTTAGCTTTTCTTTTTCTAGAAACTAGAACGAGAATTATTTCTGTTATACTTTTGCTAACCATAAAATTTTTTTTTCAGTTTGCTTTTTTAATCACTTAGTTGACCCAGCTTGCTGTTGGTTGCCTATTTAAGGAAAGAAGAGAGAAAAACGTGTGAAGGTGTTACAGCTGGGGAGAGACCTGAGTCAGGAGCCTTCCTCTCCCGCCTCAGTTCTTGCCTTGCCCATAAGAGGATAATTCAAGTGGGAGACAAACACGTATAGTGGAAATGACATAGCAAGTTTATTTATGAAATACACAAGCATGGAGCTGCAAGCAGGCACCCGGAAAGTCTAAATACCCCACATACAGAGGAAAGAAAGTTGTCAGTAAGTTAGTAAATTTGTTCTATGCACTTGAGCCGAGGCTACAAGTGGGTATTTAGCTAATCTAAGTATGCTGACTATTGGGAATCAGGGATTTATGTACTTTAGCTAGTTTCTAGGTTCCCTTCCTCTACAGCTACAAAGCCTTTCTTTCTCACTTAGTAAAAGCTTTTTGTCTTAGTGACATTGTTACAGAGGTTCCCTTTTCCAGTACAGAATCTCAAGGACTACCCTCCTTCCGCAAGCTTGTGATGTTTAGGACACCTGGCAATCTTATCAAACTGAACTGAGAACTGCTGAGTTACTAATTGGTGAGACGTGACTTCCTTTTGCTTCTAGTCTCCTGTATTAAGTTCTTTGTTAGATTGTAATGGCCAGGGCCCTGCCTTTATTTCCCCCCTGGCTGCTCTTTCTGAGCTGTTACCTAACAAAGGCATCTTCCTGGATTCCTAGGATAAATCCCTTTGGTTAGGATGTCTCCAGTCAAAGGTAACTAGCATTCCTCTTATTCTTAAAAACAATTGCAACATTTTTTTCTCCTATCAGACTTCAAACTAGGTACTACTATGTATCACCAAATGTCTCTTAGCTACAGCCTGGGAATAGTGTAGTAGACAAGTATTGTGTTTGTCTGTCCTCATCCCTCCTTTAGGAAACTGCTACAATTCTGAGAAATTGAGTGCAGAAAGAGAAAAGTGAGTTAAGGAATCGTCATTTTTTATATTGTTTAAAGACTGCATATAGTTAGATTGTCATGTAAACAGAGGAACTAACTTGGGTGAAGAACTATGGAAAAGGACAATAGAAGATTTCACTGTTGTTTAACAGTGGTCGTGGAAAGGATAGGCAATAACATATATGCTAAATCTAGTTCTGTTCTCCTACATCCAAACACCATCCAAAATGAAAATTTACTCCACTAAAAAATGACTAAGAAAGACAATAGGGAAAAGATGAAGCAACAGTATCCCAGTATCTATAGTAAATGAAGTAAGGAGTTAAGACTTAGCCAGAGATTGCAACTTGGTATTGCAAAGGAGTAACAAAGACTGGCCTAAATGAAATATAAGATGTCTCAGTAGTCAGCAGAAGAGATGCCAGAAATAGAACTGATCCGAAAAGTTCAAAAAGAAAACAATGAAAAATTAATTACAGTACTGATCTTGACTGTTCACGTCCAATTAGGGTCAACTTTTAGCCTGCCAGATCTTTGATAATGAACTTCACACATGTTTATTTGCTTCTGCAAAGCAGAAGATAGGTTTATCTTTCCTTTTAAAGTCACTCAAAAAACTTCAGTTTTCTCTGCAGACAAATGCTAATGTAATGAACAATTTCAGTTTATGGTTGTTTTTAATTCTTAATTTTTTCACAGTGAGTTTTTTGGTTTTCTTTTGGAAATTTATTGTGTTTTTACTTATACTTAAATAGTAGATGATGAAATATGTTATCATTGCATATAAATATTGGTTGATCTTTTTGGTTTGCTCTCAAGCCTTTTATTTTTAATGGTAACACTTTTAGAGAGAAAGGAAGGGAGACAGAGAAATATTGACATGAGAGAGAAGCATCAATCGGCCAGCTCCCGTATGCACAGAGACTAGGGATTGCACCCACCTGGGCCAGGGAATCAAACATGCAACCCAGGCATGTGCACAGACTGGGAATCAAACCCGAAGCCCTTTGGCTATGGGAAAAAGCTCCAACCAATTGAGCCACATCAGCCAGAGCAAGTCTTTTTGTTTTTTACTTGATTTTAGAGAGAAAGAGGGGAAGGGGAGGGGGAGGGGGGAGAGAGAGAGAGAAACATTGGTTTGTTGTTCCAGTTATTCATGCATTCATTGATTGATTCTTGATTATGCTCTGACTGGAGATTGAACCCACAACCTTGGCATATCAGGAGGATGCACCAACCAACTGAGCTACCCAGACAGGACTCTTAAGTCCTTTTTTCAGTATTAGAATGCTGCAAGGACAATTGGCAAAATAAGTAGTAGAACAAAACTTGAGCTAGAATATAGGATAAGCCTCTGATGATACTCAAGTTCCTGCTAAACAGATGAGATCCATTTACATTTTTACATTTAGCCTGCCCCAAAAGGGAACAGTCTTTCAAAAATTGGAAGAATATTGAATACTGTATACTGAACTGGACCTCAAAAGAGAGGCCTAGACTGGAGATACAAGTTTGGGATCAACAGAAGAGGATATTATTTTAAACCATGGGAATATATGAGATCATTTTTGGAGAGAGTATTTTTAAAAAGGAAAATAGGGCCTAGTTCAAAGCCTTGAAGAACTCCAATTTTTAGGAGTAAAATAAAATAAACCAAGCCAGTAAATGAGACTGAACAGGTTTGCGAAGAGGACTAGCAACTGGTACAGTGGCTGGAGGGATTATGCAAGGGCTTTTTGGTAGTTGTCAGATTATCCTGTAGAAAGGAAGAGATTTATAACCTCAGCACAGAGGGAAGGGAAAATCAAAGGAGCAGAAGCCTTGATAAAACAGGAAAAAAGATATGGAGGGGAAGGAGATGATACATAGATTGATTTTTGATCAATATATGCAGGGAAGGACAAGATAATGATATTGGCTAACATTTATTGAGCACTTGCAATGTATCATGTCCTGCCCCAAATGCCTTACATGCATTATTAACCTGTTTCATTTCATAACAAACTCTTGAAGTAGGTACATGTTATCATTCCTATTAAACCGATGAGGGAGCTGGGCCTAACATTACAACTGGTAAGGGACAGAACACAGGCTATTGACTACTTGATATGCACACCGATGTAGATCAGTAGAACTGATTTGGACAACATAAGAAAATTCTAACATTTTCTCTGTTCTCAATGAAATAGAAATAGTTCATCAGCCTAACAGGGAAGTCATGTGTCAGAATATGTTAAATGTTCATTTGAGTTAGGTGTCATGTATTTAAATGGTTTGGAGAAAAAAACCTAAGCTCTTGGGTCAGAATGACAGAATTTTAATACTGGCTTTGCCGTGTACAGCGGTATGACCTTGGGCATGTGACTAAAGTGCTCTAACCCTCAATTTTTCACCTTGAATGGGAACAATTGTATCTATCTCACTAGATTGTTGTGAGAAATACTTGAGATAAATTTTAGCATTGTACTTTACATAATGCAGTGAGTATGAATGATGCTTGGTATTACTGTTATTATTATTGTTGTTGTTGTTATTATCATTTCCCTGTTCTGCCCTGTTGTATGATTTTCTACATTGGTACATGGCACAAAAAACAGGGATGGTTGTGGATTTTTCTTTTTTTAGATAAATGCAATGGAAAGGGAGAGTGACAAAGGCATTCAGTAAAGCGGTAAGGAAGTAATAGCTATTTCATTGTGTTTTAGCATTGAACCCCCAAAAAAATTAAAAACCTACCTAATTGTATTAACATTGCTTTACTTCACAAATTCCTATTTCAAAGTAATAATTTCTGAAAATGACTTTTTCACTATTTATGTTGGACACACACCATAATCATTAAGCTTCTAAGTGTTGATTATGTGCAAATGTTAAGGACATTAAATTTTTTCTTATTATAAAATATACATTATGCTAAAATATTATAAATTCATTATAAGGTGATTTTCTCCCCATTAAAACATCACTAAAGTAAGCCAGGTGTTCACTGATGCTTAAATTCAACATTGTATTCCTATTTAAATTCAAATCCGGTGTTACGTACCCACTATCATATAGTGGCAACTAAGTTGCCACTGTAAAGTCCTTGATATCCGCTTTAAAACTATGAATATACAATGTCCCCACCCAGATTGTTGACATGTTAAAGTTTTACCATTTCGTCAGTTATTTCTAATCCCTTCAACTGATTATTCCTTTACACCAAACTTCAGAATCAGAATTTATTCAAACTTTCTAAAATTACTTTTTGTATTTCTCCCATTCCTGATGGTCTTTATTTGTATTATATTTAACTTAATAGGATCAACAATTAATTTTCAGTTTGTGAAGAGAGAAAAGCCATGCTTCCTAACTAGTTTTAAATTATTTACTTATTTCATGTAGTAGATTCTACATTTAGAATTTTTTTTAGCATATTAAATCAAACTTTAGCATAGACTTTTTTGTGTCAGGTTTTAATTATAGAATATTTTTTCTTGACCAGTAAACATTTTTTAAGTCAACATAAATAGAAAATAGTTGTGTGATCTAACAGATTAGTTAAAAAATGCCAGTAGTTCTGCTGTGTAATATATTAACTAAAAATGCAACCACTAGATTACAAATGATAGAACTTTCAAACGTTAGAAGAGAACCCTGGCCGTGCAATCAATTCTGGAATAACAGTCTAGCTCACTCTAGTTCACAGAGAGAGGACGACATAGCCTTAAAGCTCATGAGTTGAATCAGAAGAAAGGAATGGAGTGAACAACTCACTTCCCCCCAGCAGTTGAAGCAGAAATGTAAACAAAGTTGTGATCACTTTCTATTTAATTGTTGGTCTTCATAGGCCAAATTAATTCTTGTTTGTAACTAAGCCTCCTAACTAGCTTTGGATCATGGACCCCCATATAAATTTAATGCAGCTATAATCTTGCCATAAAAATATACCCATTTTTAGTATAATTTTAAAGAGTTTGTGGTCTCACTAAAGCCTCTATTATCTCCACAAATCTAAGATTCAGAATCATTCTGAATTGTAGTGTGTCCACTGAAAAAGATACAATGTGAACAATTGTATCCCCCAGTAATCGTGTGCTAAGTATCGAAGATTTAACCTGCCATAAACGTTAAAAGACAAATTTCTTAGGCCAGCATCCAGAGGTGTGAAAAATCTCTCTTTCCTGATCAGTTCAATGCAGTGCAACCAACTGTATGGTAACCGTTCACATAAGGGACAGGGCAGCCTTGGTAGTCAACACTGTATCAGGACTAAATATCCCGCTGTAGATCCACTACTCAAGTTTTCTCTTTATCTGCCTCCTCTGCTGCCAGACCTCCGGCGCCTCCAATACAAGGTGGGAAGGAGAACTGAAAACAGGAAACTCAAGTTGTTTTGCACTACTTTCAATTGAACGCCTTGATTAAATAGTTTGGTGCACAGAAAAAAATGGAATTTGATGTTTTGCACTAAGCCTTTGAGTTGTGTGCAAGTTACCCTTTGCCTACATATCCCTTCCTCTCATTGCTATACATCAGGGATTTTCAATCTTTTTCATCTCATGGAACACATGAATTAATCGCTAAAATTCGGCAGCACACCAAAAATATATTTTGTGCTGATCTGACAAAAAATAGGTACAATTTTTATTAATTCACACCGGATGACTATTATTGTGTTGGCTGTTGGCATTTTTTAATTTGACAATCCAAGGGAAAAGAGGTCAGTGTTCCTGACTAAATAGTGAGGTATTGCATGTTTTAAAAATTCTTGTGGCACACCGTTTGAAACAGCTGCTATAAGTAATACAGCGTTGGCTGCCTCCCTAATGAAATGCACAGTGCTTTAAAGAGATCCTGTGACTTTTGCATATTGTATAAGCCAGTTAGTCTGCCTCAGACTGATTGCAGAAAAATTGTAAATTTAGTCTCAAAAACCTGCTGCTAATGCAGAACCAGCCAGCTTTTCAGCTTCCAAAGCTGCTATGTATAAAGCGGCACATTTGGAAATCTGTTGCTGGTACATTCTATTTGTACTCTATTCATAATGTTACTGGACAGGGGCCTGGCCCTGAGTGGGTCTGTCTAGGGCCAGCTGTAGCGTGTGGGTTTTGACTTCATTTTGGAAAGATTTCAGAACACAAATTCAGGTGACTATGAGGGTTTGTTAAAGCTGCCGACTGTAAAACAAGGAAGGGCTTAGCATGGAAGAAGCAATAAGGAAGCCTAGGCTACCTTAGCTCACTGGGAAGTCAAAGAAAAGGGGACTTTGGGACCAGTTCAGGAGATCAGCCTAGGACAAGCTGCCAGCTGCCCATGGCCTCAGAGTTTAGGAGACACGTGTCTGTGGGGAAAGAAGTGGAGGAAGAAGGGAAAGAGAATGGCCAGGGCTGCTCCCCAGAAGGAGAGCTCAAGCTAGGTCCTTTGTTTTGAGGCCTTTGTTGATTTCTTGTAGGTAGGAATCTTAGGGGAGTTCTCAGGGGAGGGTTTCCATTGACTATTCATCAGTCTTCCAGGTGTGCCCCTTCAGGGTCACGGTCTCCACTGATTGGTCAGTGACAGGGCAGGGGGCCTCTAGTCATTTCAGTTGGTTCTGGTGTGCCCTCCCTGGTTTTGCTGCTTTTCTGGTCAAGGAGTTGAAACACAACTGAGGCCTAGATATTATTTCCTAGATGTTAGCTCCAGGGAGGAAAGGTCAGGGGAGAAGAGATTCCCCGGGAGCAAGATCCTTGTTTTCCCAGTTTTGCTGCAGCCAGAAACTCGGGACCTTCTGTAAATCACTTGGCCATTGTGTCCCGCTCTCTCTCAGTTTCCCTATTCTATTTGCCATGGAATGTTTAAAACTCTTTAATCTAAACTACTAAGGGGAAAGATTGCCTGACTTAGGTTTCGATTGTTTTTAATTCCCAAGCTTGTTCTCATAATGGTCCAAGTTGAGTAGAGAAATCACAAAATCATAAAATTTTAGAGCTAAAAGAGACCTGGGAGATCGTTTTTTCCTCTTCATTTTATAGCCAAGAAAGCTCAGAAGGGATAAATGGCTAAAATGCAGGAAGCCAGAAAGTTGCAGAAGCAATAATTATAGATAATTCATAGATAAAAATCAGAATGAAATCTTGAGTTTATTATAGAAATTTTCATCGCACTAACCATAGTTTTTCTGCCAGCAGGTTTGGCTCTATGTTTATTAGCTCTAACTTTGTTGATTAAGAAATGATTCAAGGTTTTTCAAATTTATTTTTTGCTGCTACAATGGAAATCTACCAAAAAATGGTAACAGACTATTTTGGGACCATTGTTCAGAACTGCATTTATCTTAGAAATGGTTACCATGGAGATGAGCACATGTTGTGTGACTCTACAGCTTTTGAGTTAGAATCATTTATGCTACCAAGACATAAATAGCCAAATACACACATAGATGAACAGAAGTCCATGCACACTGAAGCTGTATCATTCCTCTTCTTTTGTAGAATAATAATAATGAAATTCCATGCAGTGCTGATCTTTGATGGTGGAAGAACATGCAAACTCTAGGCATTTTTAATGTAATACTATATAATGATATAGAAAACACTTTTTAAAAACATTGTAAAGTAGTCCAAGTCAAGCTTAAAGACTAATAACCTACTTAACATGTATGATAAATGATGAGAACATACTTTTTAAAAAATATTTTATTTACTTATTTTTAGAGAGAGGGGAATGGAGAAAGAGAGGAGAATATCAATGTGTGGTTGCCTCTTGCATGCCCCCCACTGGGGACCTGGCCCAAAACCCAGGCATGTGCCCTGCCTGGGAATCAAACTAGCAACCCTTTGGTTCTCAGGCCAGCACTCAGTCAGCCCACTGAGCCACACCGGCCAGGGAAGAACATACTTCTTAGTCATCATTGTTCTGTAAAGTAGAACTATAAAAATAAGAAAGTAAAAAAAAAAAAAAATCCAGAGGATATTACAATAAAGTTCTTGAGTTACTTTTCCCCAGAGTACTCAAAAATATTGAGCATAGTCATCCGGCTAGTCTTTTTCTCCCTCCCTCTTGCAGGCAAGATAGCTAGGTAATTTCTTTTTTTTTTGTTTGTTTGTTTCTTTTCCTTTCTTTGCTTTTTTCTTTCCCTTCAATAAATAAACATTTTAAGATGCTTAAATTCCCAAGAGGCTGGCCACTGTCTGGAGATCACAAAGGTATATATTCTGATAAAAGTTAATTTGTTTTTATTTATTTTATTTTTTTGTTCATTTTCAATAGTGGACATTTCCAAATTTTCAAACAAGAGGAGAAAGGATAGTAAAGTTAACCCCTTTCATGTACCCATGCCCCTGTGTCAATATTTGTTCATATAAAGGAAATTCTGTTTGATTTATACAATTCTTCCCCCATTATTTTAAACCAAATCCAAAACATTATGATAAATTAAGGAAAATAATTACACTGAACAATAAGAAAACTTTTTTCTCCATATTTTGACTTTTACATATTTCCTGGAAACTTCAAGGTATCATTGTATATAAGGTAAAATATGATGTACTAAATTCAGTCAAGTAATAAAGACTAGAATAATAATAATAATGCTTCAGGGGAAGGGTTTCCAGGAAACACTATAAAGGACACATGGACATAACCAAGGGGGAGGGTGGGAGCGGTGGAGGAGGGTAGGATTGGCTGGGGTGGGATTGGCTGGGGTGGGGGGGAGTAGTGGGGAGAAAATGCAGACAACTGTAATTGAACAACAATAAAGTAATTAAAAAAAATAATAATAATGCTTCCTTGAACAGTCAAACAATTTACTATTGCAATGATTTGGCCACATTTCATTTTGAAGTTAAACACCACTATTTGTCTTTCTTTTCTTATGTGGGAAGAAATCTTTTCTTTTGAACCACAGTTTTCTCTCAGACTAATTAGTGAATATGTATTTGAAAGTATATTAAAAGGAAGCCATGCACTTTGATTTGTTTTATAGAAACCTCAGAAATGTACATCAAATAAAACCAATATGTTTTTTTATTTTTCTCCAAGACAGCTCTCTTGTTTGATTAGTAAACAAATGCTCTGTAACTGTTAAAGAGTACAGAAAAAGCATGACTATAAAACGGCACATCACCTTTTGCAGTATTTTCATAAAAAATAGTCATGTTCAGCTTCTCTATATTTGTTGCTATCATAGAGCTGGGGTAAATTCTTCAACTGAAAATTAACAAAATCCAAATCTAAGGTCAACAAAAAAGCTAGTAATATAACCTTTATTTTCTGACTTTTACTTCACTACTCTTGCACACAGCCTTCTAGAATTTCAGCACTAAAAGATTTGTGAAATTTGCATTTTTCCTCCAATTCATCAATCTAACATGCCTTACTTTTTATTAAATACTTATTTATCAATGTATTTGTATTATTTATCAATGTATTTGTATTTAAGTCTTTAAAAATCTGAGTCTTTAAATCTCAGTCTTTTAAAGTTATGTGTCAGGAAATAAAAGACTTCATTATCATAGAATGAGAGACCTCTCAGAGAGCAGAAAAATAATTTTTTCACTTGATTCAGTCTTATCCCAAATTCATTAATATCATTTTAAATAACCATTGTTTGAAAAGAATGAGTGCTTTTTCTTATATGCATAGCTCTAGTAATTTTACCTTTTAATATTTCTTCTTATAGAATATCTACAGGAATATTTCCAGAAAAACATATAGTTCTTTTTTAAAAAATATATTTTATTTATTTTTAGCCCTGGCTAATGTGGCTCAGTGGATTGAGTGCTGGCCTGAGAACCTAAAGGTCGTCAGCTCAATTCCCAGTCAGGGCACAGGCCTGGGTTGCAGGCCAGGTCCCCAGTTGGGAGCAAGCAAGAGGCAACTGATTGTTGTATCTCTCGCATGGTGATATTTCTCTCCCTTTCTTTCTCCTTCCCTTTCTTTCTCTCTCTAAAAATAAATAAATAAAATCTTTAAAAAAATATTTTATTTATTTTTAAAGGGAGGGGAGGGAGGAAGAGGGAGAGAAACACTAGTGCACAAAAGAGACATTGATGGGTTGCCTCTCGCAGGCCCCCATCTGGGGACCTGGCCCACAACCTGGGTGTGTGCTCTGACCAGAATCAAACTGACAACCTTTTGGTCCGCAGGTCAGAGCTCAGTTCACTGAGCCACTCCAGCCAGGATGAAACACAGTTCTTTAGGAGCATTTCCAGGGGAAAAATGTTACTAGAAACTCCTGACTCAATTAAGAGAGGACTAAAGATAAAAAGAGGAGAAATCTGCATTGGACCAGTTGGTCATCCAACTGCCTATTGACCTTAAGACATGTTTTGAAGGGAAGCACTATGGCTTTCTAAATCATCCATCTAAAGTATGGAAATACAGAACATTTCCTTAACAAACTGGATCAGCTGATGAATGACCCAAACATTTTCTAAAATTATTCCAGTGCTTTAGATAACATATTCAGTTAACTTTACTACCCACCACGTTCTTTTGGCTGACATAAAATTACTCCCTAGTATTTTACATTCTACACTCCCTAGTATTTTAACATTCTAAAACTTTATTAACGTAGTTAACAGTATCCGTATTACTCCTGAGTCTTTTTTCCCTTTTTTAAATACTTTATTTATTTATTTTTAGAGCAAGGGGAAAGAATGGAGAAAGAGAGGGAGAGAAACATCGATGTGCAAGAGAAACATAGGTTGAGTGCCTCTCACAAGTCCTGAGCTGGGGACCTGGCCCTCAACCCAGGGATGTGCCCTGACTGGAAATTGAACCAGTGACCTTTTGGTTTGCAGGCCAGCACTCAGTCCACTGAGCCACACCAGCCAGGGAACTCCTGAGTCTTTAAAATAATTTGATCCTAGTTCTTCTCAGCTTTCTACTAGTATAAATAAAAGTTTCACATATATAGTATATATATTTATAATTAACGTAATGAAAGAGGTTTAGAGGTGGATAAATACTTGGCAGAAAGTAGAGAGGTCAACAACATTCCTCGAAGATCACGCTGTGGGAGGGAATATTCTGTCACTGACTAGTATTTTCTGAGCATGACCTACATCTGCCTCCACTTCCAATCCATCAAATCCCTTTATCCCCTCCAGTCTGACAGCTATCCTCACCATTCTTTTAAAACTGTTTCTGTGTAAAATCACCAGTTGATTCCATGTTATCATGTTAAGTTAGATTTCTTGGTTCTCTGTATCCTGTCCATTCTGTAACTTTTTATACCACTGGACAAGATTTTTTTTTGAAACTTTATTTAACCTTTGATTACATAGCCCAGGTTTTCTACTGGTTTCTATAACTTCTCTTTATCTGATTTCTTTTCACGTTTCACCAGCTTTGCAGGCTCCTGAAGTTTATCCTACATGGCTTTATCCTTGAATGGGCTTTCTCTACACTGGCTTCTTTGAAAAATTCATATTTTCTCATTCAGTCATCACCTCTATGTGAATGACTTCAACTTAACTCAGATGCCCTGGCTTCACTCATTCATTCATCCATCCACGAATATTTATTGAATGTTTATAATGTGTCAGGCACTAAAAAAAATAAATTTGGTTTTTCAATGCTATAAAATACATCTTATAACCCTTAAAAACTAGTGTCCAAGTTTCCCTAGCTTTAAACTGCCAAGTCATCTTTGATGGCCTCTTTATTCAATCCCTATATTCATTCTTTTAATATCCTTTATTTATTTTTAAAAAGTGCCTTTTGGGGCATCTGTTCTTCTTATGGGTTTCAACACAACCCAAGTTTTTATGTCCCTGATACCGGGATTATTACTTTAATTCCTAATTTGTCCGCTGACTATTTTCTTCAGCCTGTATAATAATCCAGGCTGAATTAGTTGTCAAGTTATGCCTGTTATTGATAAACACTGCAAACCAAAACATTTCCACCTCATTTTTAAAGCTTATATAATCTAGACTCCCCGTACTGTGGAAATTTTATTCCCTACATATACATTCTTTACAGCTAAAAAGTTTCCTCACAATATGAATAATTTTTTACTTGTTTTTGCTAATACTGGTTTTCTTATTCTGTGATTTATTTGATTTTCCCCTGCCCAAATGGAATAATAAGCTCCCAAATGGAATAATAATAATAATTAATCAGAATCTATTTTTAGTTGTTGAGTTTTATTAATCCTGTCCTGATTAGTGTGGCTTAGGTGGGTAGAGCATCATCCCACAAAGTGAAAGGTCACTGATTTCATTTCTGGTCAGGGCACATGCCTGGGTTTGGTCCCTAGTCAGGGCCTGTAAGAGAGACAGCCTACAGATGTTTCTCTTTCACATCGATGTTTTCTCCCTCTTTTTCTCCCTCTCTTCCCCTCTTTCTAAAGACAAATAAAGAAAATCTTTAAAAGAAAAATTTTATTAATTATGAAATGCACATTTTCAACATTATTAACAGACAGTATTTCTTCTTTCTTGGTGGTTCACAAAATAATGGTGTACCTTATAATCTTAAATTCAATAAAATACCATTTTGGGTGTAACTTTACAGCATTTGATGGAGTATGAAGCTCATTGCAGATCCTCTATAAATGCTTGTTGGTTAATCTATTTCTTTTTTTTTTTTGGTTGATCTATTTCTTAGTTATATGGTTTAGAACCACAGAAGTGGCTACAATAAAGGTAACCCACCTATCTAGCATTTTACTCATTTCAACAATTCAAACAAACATGGTTGGTTTTTTTGAGGGGAGGTAGAAAAGATGAAAAAGAATTAGACAAATATGTGGGGCCTGCTCATTTTTTAAAAATGTATATTATAAAGGATCGAGCTCTAAATTTCTGAATTATACCCTACGCTCTCTTTCTCCAGTGTTTGAAAAGATCTCACTTGTTCTGGGCTTTGTGAGATCCTTAAATATCACCACAGACATACAGATAATTAATATTTAGGAGGAAATATAGAAAGTTTCTGCTTCTGTTTTTATTGCTTCTTGTTGCATTATTACTAAAACCATGCATATAGAAGCAAAAAATGTTGTGCAATCAAAATGTTCTCATAACAAATTTGTATGAAGTACTCTATTCATAAAGAAAACTTGCATTCAGATTGCTTTAATTGAACTAATTTTTTTGAAAGTGTCTTTAAAAAGTTCACAGAGGAGCAGTGCCATAGTCATGAGAGAAGTTGATATTTTTTCCTGTGTTTATTTTAGGCTGTGTCTGCATGTTCTCAGCAAAGTGCAGAATTGAGACTGTTAACTCAAGCCAAAAATTTTAATGTAAAGTATATTTTTGATTATTTATTTTTCTACCCTTGCCTGAATTAATGAAGATTACACACTCCCATAATCATCTCATTATGTAATATGTCAGACTATGTAATGTAGAGGGACGAAAGTGGGCATTGGGATCCAACTGAGCTGAGGTTGAATATGGAATCGACTGTTTACTAGCTTTTTGCATTTCAATTAGTTTACCTAAAAGTGAGATTTTTGTGAGGATTAGAGGTGATACTTGGAAAATGACTAGCATAGCACTTATCATAGACACTCTAAATCTGTTGGAAGAGACAAATTTGTGGGGGTGGCGTGAGAACGTATTCCAGGATGTGTTCACACTCCCCCTTTTCCTCAGATCTAGGGCTCCTCAAGCCCTTGTAAGAATATGCCCCGTCTTTCAGGACAACCTTTTATCAGTCATGTCCCAGCAAAGGCAGTGCCTCCTCCATGGATGGAATGCTGCCTTCTCCCTCTGGCCTGGGTCTCATAAACTTGGCCTCTTCTTTTCTCTTTCATTAGGTTTCCAGGCCTGAGAGAGAGATGCATCTCCCAACCCCTTTGCACCCAGGCTAGATATGTATAAAGAAGTTTTGCCCTTAAAGGACTTTTTGGAAAACCAGATAGTGAAGTAGAACAAGAGACCCAGTCTCTTGACTGAATATTTAGCAGCTGTTCTACGTCACTATATGTCACAAGTGATGTGACATCAGACAAATCAGTTTTCTTTTCTGGACCTTGGTTCCTCTTCTGTAAAATGAAGAGTTGAGTTGAATAGTCAGTGAATAGAATCAGTGTATCAATACCTAGTGCTTCTTACTGCTGGCATGTCAGTGTTACAGTATTATCAGCAAGGACTGCAGCTATCAGTGTGCAACCAACAATTCTACTCATCCGCTACAGAGTCACGTGGTGCAAAAAACATGCTTTTGAGTAAGAGGAGCTCTATTCAACTATCCTTGTTACTGGAATCTAACAAATGCAAACTCTACCACCAACCACTAGGTCCCTAAGTTTAGAATAAAATGTCCTCTTTAAAAATATAGAAGATATTACCTCCCTCATTGGGTTGTCATGAGGATTGACTCAGATAATATTTGTATAATGCTGGGACATAGAATCACTTCTTGCTCGGGAGGCCTTTAAAAACAGTATTAGTGCTCAGTTTTCATCTTATTCAACACTGTCAGAAGCATAGGATACAGCTGATCATGCTGCCCTCCTTGGAACACTTTCTTGATTTGTGTTCTCAGGCCTCTCTTTCCTATTTCCTGGACCTCTCCTTATCAGTTTCCCTCTCTGGATTCTCCTCATCTTCCTCACCCCTAAATGAGGGCACACATCAGGCTTCTCCATCAACCTTCAGTACTAGAACATCTCATTCGGTCTCAAGGTTTTAAATGGCAGTTTTTAGCTGATCATGACAAAATGTATATATCCAGCAGAGATTTCTTCTATAACATACAAACATAGATAGATAGATAGATAGATAGATAGATAGATAGATAGATAGATAGATATCCACTCCCTCCACTTGGATATAAACTCCACAAAAGACAAGACTTTGTTTTTATTCACTGCCATATCTCAAGTAACTATAACATAGTAGGTGCTCAATAAATATTTGTTAACTACAATTATTTTGGGAGCAGAATAGTATTCCATAGTAAATAAGAACTACGGTGCTGGACTGAAACAAACCTAGGTATTATTTGTGGTTATAAACTATGAGCTGGGAAATGTAGGATATGTTATTTGATCTCTTTGCATCTGACTTTTTCCAGTTGTAAAATGTAGATGACTATACTACTATATATACATAAGAGGCTTTGTGTGAGATCTAATGGGATAATGTCTATAAAGCATCAGTAGTGCCACATGGATGATGACACTGACAACCTAAAAATTGCTTATAAGCATAGTACCTAGCATTTAAGTGCTCAATAATTGGTAGTTATTTTTTTCATTTATGATAAATACATGGAATGATTTGTGGTTAAAGTTGTTTTTGATGAACCTGTGATTGTTTAAATGATGTAAATAAATGTTTCAATTCATTATTTTAGAGTGCTTGTTTAAATGATGTAAATAAATGTTTCAATTCATTATTTTAGAGTGCCCTGTAGATAGCCTGGGCTGATATATCACTCTTTTCAATAGGCAGAAATTTGGTTTATTTTAATTTTACATCAGCTTCAACCCAACCAAAATTTCAATATGTGGTGTTGGAGAATGTTTTCATTAAACGCAAGGTGGGGAAAGAAAAATTCCTAAGGAATCTTGTGATTTCTTTTGCAGAAAAAAAATCACCCTTTTGTAATACAGAATCATCATTCTATAATTGGTGTTTTGTAAATTTGGGTGTACGTATGCTTGATTTTCAGAACCCCAGTGGAAGGATTTGCTGCAATGCTTCTTATAGTGTGGGTATATATTTACTGTATAACAGGCTTCTTCAGCAGATTTACTGATAGTGAAAATGTAGGAAGTCAAAAAAATATGTCTTAAAGTATGTCAATCTGCGTACAGAAACCATTAAAAAACTTAAAAATATCTTTGCAGATTTTATGTAAATTGTTATTTCACAAATGCACAAAACGTTCCTGTGGGCAGTAACAGCAGAAAGGGAAGATGTGAAGGGCAGAAAGTGAGAAATAACTTTGAATGTCTGCTGTAGACCCCGTGGATTAGCCTAAAAGCAGGCAGGAGTGACGGCTCTGGGAAGTAGAAGTCTTGCTAAAAAAAAACAACAAAAAACAGGCTCAATACCCAGGTCAGCCAATATCATCTCGTTCACTACTACAAGTCAAACATAGAAAAATCACTGCTTTTAAAGAGCGTGGAAATACCAGCCCTCTCTCCAGCTAAGTCTCGTAACTCTAGAGTTCAACAGCCCCAGTAAGAAAACACTCGGGTCGATTCTTGGAACCTACAGGTGAAACGCACGTTTTCTGTTGACCAAAAGGCATCCAATCGGCGCCTGTTTCTCAAGGGCCAATCAGAATTTGCCTTACATTGCGGCGCTGGGCAAAGGCGAACCGGAAGTCTGTCTCTCGGGTGGTGCTGTTTGCGGTTGTTACCGGAGGGCGGTGCAGCTCTGAGGCTTCATTTGTTACCTGAGCATTAAGGGACAGGCAGTTCACCCACCCCTTTTCTGAGCTGGCTGGATTTGCTTGTTTTTGTTCCTAGTCATTGCTCATGTAATGCACTCCCTTAACCAGGAAATTAAAGCATTCTCCCGGAATAATCTCAGGAAGCAATGCACCAGGGTGACAACGCTAACTGGAAAGAAAATAATAGAAACATGGAAAGATGCCAGAATTCATGTTGTGGAAGAAGTAGAGCCGAGCAGTGGGGGTGCTTGTGGTTATGTGCAGGATCTTAGCTTGGACCTGCAAGTTGGCATTATTAAGCCATGGTTGCTCCTGGGTGAGTATATTGATTTGTCATTGAGGCCTTTGATCATATTACTTTATCATTATTCCCCTTAATATGTAATAGTTTCTACTATCAGCTGTCCTGCCGAAAAGTTCAAATGTTTCCTTTTTTGGACATGGGATTTCCATTAGCTAGCTAGAGGTGTCTCTGCCCCACAATATATCCACAGGAAGCGTAGGTTCCAGTAGCACATAGCGCCTGGGATTTGAATTTTTAGAAAAGCTTTCTTTGTGTTTTTCTAACTTCTCTGGAGGATAAGACATTAATGTAGTGTTTTCTTTAATTATAAAAGGATATAACTTAAAAAAAATCAAATTTAAAAGAATGTTCTTATTAGGCAAAACTTCAAGTTTCAACTTAAAGTTATTGAAAAGTTAGTACCTGAAATAGTCCTAAGTGCTTGTTTGCTAGTTCTGCTGTTACAAACGGTAGGGAATGCATGCCTCCTGAGACCACGTCTGCCCATGGTGGCTGTTTACAGACAGTTAAGGAAAAGGTGGACTTTTATAGCTACGAGCCTGATGGTTTTATGATTTTTTGTATTACTGAAATTACTGATTTTCTATATACAGATTAACCTGCAAATAACAAACAAAGCACAGTTATAAATGTATAAACTGGTTAGCTTGGCAATAATATGGCACAGTATTCTTTAAAAGAAATAGTCAACAATGTTTTCAAGTTGGTTTGGATAGTTTTTCATTTATGAATAGAGGAATTAGACTTGGAAAAAATGTGTCAATGTTTATGAAGCCAAGCCTGGACTAGGAGTCAGAAATAGCCAGGTACTATGTGAAGTGCACACAGCATCTCACTTCTTTTAAAAGAAGTGAAGTAGAGATTACCAGCTCCATTTTACAGATAGGAACTGGGTTTAAGGTTTGTAAGGTAACTTGCTCAAGGTTGACACACCTAGTAAATAACAGCTAGACATCAAGCTCAAGTCTGATTTGACTCCTGTTCTCCGTGGGTACATCGCCCTTCTCAGGGACAGGTTTCCAGCCCTGCTGTGCCTCTAAGTTGCTGGATGAGCCTAGTGCAAGTCTTTGATGCTCTCTGGGCCTCCTAAAAAGCCGTCTGTAAAGCTGAAGTAACAACAGTACCTGCTTATCTCATAGGGGTTGTTCTGAGGTTGTTGTAAAAGTTTTATTTTCTTTTGTGAAAGGTTTTTGAAACAAATCAATTGCAGTATGTATATGAGTTATTGTATTGTGTATTATATGAATTGTTACATGAGCTATCTTTAAATTCACCAAATAAATATTTCCAACTAGTTTCTGTAGCCCAGTAAAAAATTAAGTGGGGCATCTAGCTAATCTGGAAGGTTCCCCCAGGACTTGCACACCATTTCTAGGAAGGAAATATATCCAGACACATTTTTCAGTTATTGGCTTCCATTGTAGTAATAATGGTTTAAAATTATTGTAGAATTTAATATTTTGCTTATTATTATTTTTTTACCTAGAACAGTGATCTTCAACTGGTGTGTCACAGCAGACACACTAGTGGGCCACGGGAATTTTTAAAACATGCAATACCTGACTGTTTAGTCAGGGGCACTGACCTCTTTTCCCTTAGATTGTCTGATAAAAAAAAATGACAGCTAATACAACAATAGTCATTCGATGTGAATGAATAAAATTATACCTACTTTTATGGTCATTGGCACAAAATATTTTTTTGGTGTGCTGCAGAATTTTAATAATTAATTTACATGTGCCATGAGATGAAAAAGGTTGAAAATCGCTGATCTAGACTTATCCAAAGTGAGTGGATCAAGGCAGTATTCTCGGATTGGCACTGGGAGCCTTCCCAGGATCCTGGGAGAGTACTGGGAGGGGCTTGTGCAACTAGTCCTTATTTGGTCCCCTCTCTACACCAGGAAATGGGATATTTTCATCAGGCACACAACTTCCTTTCTTCTGAGAGTGGATCGATGTTTTTCTGCCTAGTTACAAGTGCCTTATTCTATAGGGACCCTTGGATGATTACATCTAAAGTTCTTCCACATGAATGATGCAGGGGTTGTTTCTGACCAGACTAGGTTTCTTTCTGGAGATGGGGGTTGTTTCTAGGTTGCTTCCAAGAGCTTCCTTCACTTCTGCAGAGAAGCACAACTCCAACCCAGCACCACATGCCAATTAACTTATGTTTTTGGTGGGTCATAAAGAAAATAGAGAGCTAAATATAATAAATACACTTATATAAATTGGGATCTGACTTTTTAAAATATAATTTTAATATATTCTGTGTTTTAAAAATATAATCTGTCCTATTTAAGGTAGTTCATAAATTCAAACAAGCTTCTGCCTTTCAAAAATCTTGCATAGGCCCTTGAACTGTCAATCAGGTTGCTAAAAGATCTTAGTGAGCATTTTTGTCCTAGATTTTGCAAATTACATTTTTACAACAAAAGCCACTAGGACTTTTTTTCAGTTGAACTTGATTTGTAAAAGTAGAAGTTTCTATTTTTCTTGAGTAGTTAAATACTGCACTTATTATTTGTTATATTCACTCTGTTAAGAAATCCCAGCTGGTGACATTTTGAGATCTCTTAAATTCTAGGTGAAAAGCTTGGGATCTTTTCTGAGATTATAGAGGATGTCTAAGATCTAGGAAGCCCAAAATTTCAGGGGGACAGATAAT
>VMDR010016734.1:0-20849 GCA_007922815.1 Macrotus californicus
CTTTTTCCCTCCGCTCCTTCCTTTTTCCCTCCCAGCCTTTTTAATTCCTGAGCCTCTTCATGAGCTTTTCATTTATTTTGTACATTTGTCTGTTAATATCTGGGAAATTAAAAATACTGTTTCAGCCACAACTTAGGCCATTCTAAAGTTAATGAGAATGTTAAAATGTTTCCTTTTGGGTAAATTTTATTTTCTAAGACTCACGGGACAAGTAAGGATGAAGAACTTTGATCAAAGTTTGTTATTGCTCTTTAAGTTTTTAAAGAACATTTGCTATATTTTGAGTTCATATTATTTTTTAAATAGCTCCCATGATTCTTATTCTGTGGTGTTTTGAAAGAACTACAGAATTGGATCCCTCAAACCTAAAGTATTAGGAATCCTATTTATTTGTAGGTGTTGCTTCAGAAAAAATATATATATTATAATCTGAGTTTCATGATTTTTGGCTTTCAGCTGACTTCTATTTTATTTCAAAACTCTTTTTTGTAGATTAGGCAAAGTAAATTTTGCCTTTTTAGGATATGTAAATTATAACTCATTTGTGTGATAATCACAATTCAGATGGTCGGAATAAATACTGTGACATCGCTGCGGTAGGCAGTTGTACAAACGGCTGTCTCAGGGATATTAGGAAGGAAGATGTCCCCCCAGAGCACTTCATTCTGTGCCTGTTTACCAAAGGAGTGAACTGTGATAGCTAGTATCATTTTAAAGGGTGTTTTGACAGAAGCCATTCTTTTAAAAAAGAATGAGTAGAAACTAAAATAAATGTATTGCCAGGAACGCAGAGTAAACGTGGCGTGGAACGTGGGGCTGTTCTGTAGGGAAACCAGTGCAGTGTCCCAGGTAGCGCCCGGGTTCCCCAGATACTCTTTGTTTTTTCACTTCAGTGGCAAGTGCACTTGCTTGATAACACACACATGTGCGTGCACAGGCACATTTTTTCTTTAGAGGTCGCAGGTACACACCAGGGTGTGGAAAGGGCGTTTCCTGTTGCTGCACACTGGCACTGACATCCAGCTGGAAACAGCAGGTGTGAGCACCCTGTATTCGAAAGAGAGCCACCAACCTTTGAAGCCAGATTCCTCCTTCCAGGGTTTCCTGAGAGCCCCACTATTTTTCATTCACTCAGTAAATATTTATTAGGTACTTGCTATGTTGCAGGCAGTGTCTAGGAATGGGGGATGCATTAGTTTATAAAAGTTCCTGTCCTAATGGAATGTACTGTCTAGTAGTCTAGTGGAAGGGGAACAAAGTAGCTCTCTTTGCTTAGATTAAAGTCGGAAAGGGAGGCAGTGGGCTTCCAGAGAGCCATTCACAGAGCTTGGTGCTCCCTCCTGGGAGACTGCCTCTCGGGTTTTAGCCAGCTGCTGGCTGAGCCGGTTCAACCTGCAAGCCCATTGATGTGCCCCTAGAACAGAGCTCAGTAAGCTCCTGGAAGTCTGGGGGATGTTTTAACAGTCATAGAAGATTGCTCCTCTTCTAGAGACTCTGTAGGTAGGGGACTTCTGCAGGATTACTAAGGACTATGGCATAGGACCAGTGTGCTAATAACAGAGGAGAGGCTGGGACTCTCCTGTGCCTTGGGTCCTCGTGGCCCCTGGAGAGTGTGGAGAAGAACCTCTGTGATCTCTGTGGCTCTGAAAATGGAGCTCAGAAGTCATAGGCTGCCAACAGGCCAGAGAAGACAGTACCCCCAACCCAGATGGCTGCCCTGCTCCAAGAGGAGTGAGCATAAGGATAAAACCCACGACCACTGCGGGAAATCCACACTTGTACACACACACCCCTTCTGTGCACAGACCATTAGTAATCAACCAGGGAAGACCACTAGCAAGACCAGGGAAACCTGCCCGAGCTAACAAGTAACCATTTACATCAAAAGACCCCTGTCTCCTTCCCAGCTCCCAACAGCAGAGGAGCTAGACCTTGAAAAGATGTGGGAGAAGGTTCTGGATGCAAACATCACCCCTTCCCACTGCAAGTCTCTTGGTCTCTCCGTGCAGGACAAGATCTATGAGGGGGAATGCCCCCAAATGAGAATTTATTTATAAAAAATTGTCTCTTTAATCTTGCATCTTTAAACTTCATCCACCCTCAAAGTCCTCTCCATTTGAGGCACTGCACCTATCAAGACGTTTTTTCCACTGCTCAAAACAGTTTTTGAATTTGTCAATTTTGAGGCCTTTTAGTGCATCCCCCATTTTTTGTTTCACCTTTCACATTGGCAAAATGTTTCCCTTTGAGGACTGTTTTCATCCCAAGAAACAAAAAGGAAGTTGGCAGAGGAGAGATCCAGTGAATAGGGAGGGTGGGGCACAGGGGTCATGCCGTTTTTTGGTCAAAAACTGCTGAACACTCAGCATGGTGTGGGCAGGTATGCCCGTAAATCACCCATCATGCAATGGGCAAACACGTTAAAAGAGTCTTCAAAAGAATTCACTGAAGCCGAACGCAGCCTCTCACAACGCCAGCTGGTGCACTGACACAGATGGGTTCCTAGAGCACTCACCTAGCAGGGAAGTCTACACTACAAGGGGACCACTCTCCAGAAGATAATTTCAGCATTTTGGGGTTCCCCTCATATATTAAATATGAAATTGAAGTTTGTAATTGATCTGGACTTTTACCATCTAAAAGTGATGAGAAATCAGTGAGATCTGCCTAAGATTCCTTAAGGGGTATATCAAGGAAATTGGCATGGCACAGCTAGAAAACTGTGACTGGAGCAAAAAACAAAACTTTCTAAAGTTTATATAATAGTTACACAGAGTTTTGACTGCCCAATAAGCTAATTACACATGTATTTGGAGGACTGTTTTTTTTTTAATGTTTATGATCTTCCGTAACTAATCATGTACAAGTCCTCACTTAACTGTATCAATAGGTTCTTGGAAACTGCAACTTTAAGCAAAGCTACATATAACAAAGCCAATTTTACTTTAGGCTAATTGATATAAATAAGAGTTAAGTTTCTACAGCAAAATTCTGGTCACAAAACATCACCAAACTTCTAAATAAAGACCCCAAATGTTTCTAATATTAAACATCAGAATACATGTGAGTGCTACATACATTTAAGAAAGATTAATAAAAACCAGAGAATTCTTTCCAACCCGCTTATTCCAGTTCAGATTCAGGGGTGGCTGGAGTCTCTTCCTGCAGCTCAGGGCACTGGGGGAACCAGCCTGGGGCAGGAGCCCCCTCCCTCCTGGGGCCAGTCACAGACATACCCACGGGCACTCAGACCGCAACAGTGTGGGCACTGGCCCACCTCACGTGCATGTCTGCGGATGCGGGGGACCACACAGACAGTGGTCCTGGCCAGCAATCGATTTTTTTCCCCTGGTCGATGTTATAACAAAAAGACATTGACTGAAATGTTTTCCGAGGACCTGCTGTAGTTAATCTTTATTTTTATCTATTTATTTATTTTTGCTGTAATTTTTAAAGAAACATGTAAACTTCAGCAATTACCACTGAATTTGTTAATCCCTCATTTATGGCCTTATCAATGTTTCAAATTATTCAAACAAAGTGTTCGTAATAACAGAAATAAAATATCAGTCAAAGCTAATATAACTTCTTCATCTGCCTCTTAATAGAAATGGAGAGATTTAATTACTAGTTGGTTTCAAGTTACTTAGAATTTTAGAGCTGTTTACAATATAGCAGAGCTATGCACGAATTCACTTTGTCCTGATATTTTTAGCAGGCAAAAGTGCTTACTAGAAACCGAAAAACATGAAAGGAATGAGTGCTCGGCTGCCATTGAGGAATACGATAAAATTTCCCCGTTTCTTCTTCACATGGGTGGCTCAGATTTCTGCAGGACGGGGTCACTGCAGGAATGCATCAGCCTGTAGCCCCCCTGCTGGAGCTGAGCACAGCAGCAAAGCAGCCAGGGACAGTCTGAACGGGCCCAGGCCAAGTCTCACTTGCATTGTCGAGGGGGCGTGTCTTGTTGGTTTTGTCTCGGCACATCTCTTTTTATTGATAAGATCATGGCATCTGTGTCAAAGCGCTGTGCACGAATGTGTTTATTTTGCTAGAGAGCTGATTAAATAGAAAATATGTACTTATTTCATAAGGCCAATTATAACTAAAACAATATCTTACAAGTAATATACTTCACTAGGTACAAACTGGGAGGAAAGGTGGGATTTTTTTAAAGCAATGGTTCTCTTTCTTTAATCTATTAAAAAGAGAATCTGTTAAAAAAAAAACTTTCATGTGATGATTGGGTTTTGAAGTGCTTTTATAGTTCTTGGGAGGCCCAAGAAACAGCTTACAGTGTCCCTCCAGTCCAAACCTAGGCTCGTGGATTTGATGTCGCCGCTGCGTGCCTGCAGCTCCATGACCTAGCGCAGGCCACTTGGTCTCCCTGCGCGTCCTCACCTGTAAAATGGGGTCGGTAACGTGTGACTGCTAGGATCTCAGATAGTGTGTAACTCATTGTAAATGATCAATAATTGCCCCTTTTCCCTTCTTCCATTGATATCTCTAAGAAATGTTTTTTCCCTTTTATTTGGGAATGAAAATAGAATCTAAATGTTGTAAATGTGCTGCAGATGCTCTGAGGTTAAACAACCAAAACAGATGCTCCGTGGCCATTCCCAGTTACACTCCCAGAATAGTCACAGTGGTTCAGTCCCAAAGCAGGGGCCCCTCGGCATAGGGCAGACTCACACATGGACAGGACTGCCCACGGATAGGCAAATAGTGCCTCTCTGGGCGGGAAGGCTGTGCTGGCAGCCTTCCTGTTAACACCACTTTCAGGAGCACATTGTATAAGGAATTTGCGGTGAGGAATTCAGCTTTTATTGTGTAAGGTAAGTATCAGAAATGGTCGCTGTTTTGTAAATACATGTCATAAATGTATGTGTAGGGTTTTCATAGTACTTTCAGCCGGCTTAAGAGCTCTTTTATTATATCATTCTCAGTGACACTGACGAAATCAGGAAATGCCTTAACATGTTTTATTTATTTTACTTTTTTTATGTATGTATTTATTTGCTTTACTGCCTGTTATTCCCATTGCCCAGTCTTTTCTGCAGAAGGCCCCTTATCGACTTATTTACATCTAAACCCACCCGAGGACCTGACTGGGGTTTTGCTAGCACTTGGCTGCGTTTCCCACTCTCATCGTCAGTAGAGTGGGTGTGGCAACCTCCACGAACAGTCTTCTGTGAAACCGAACCAGATTCTGTTGAGCACAGTAAAAATATGAGCTAAAGTGGAATATCAGGAGGAAAAGGGCATGTTGCTCCAGGCCACAGGCAACTCAAAACAGTCAGAGGCGTGCACTGGTAAATCTTACAAAATGCATCGAAACCACCACAGAAAATCATTGTTGTTAGCCGTTCTGTTGATACTGCATATTGTTGGAATTGCTAGCAGATGGGGAAATAGATGAGTCAGGATGCAGTATTAGCAATACATATTTTTTTAATCATAGGCCACTAATAAGGTCTGTTGCATCTGTGAGAGTTATTTAAACAGTTGCTAAGAAGAGTTTGTTTTCCCAGTAAACACAGCAAACCTTGTACAGGGTTTTCTTGATTGACTATTTGACTGCACTGACATCAACGTGGAAGACCACTGGCTTCCCGGGGCAGTGCCTTGTTCCTTTGACAGACCGGTTACACTAGCAGCTTGCGGGCCCATTGAAAGTCTGGGAATGTTATCACATGTGCATAAAAACACTCTCATGTAATTGGGACGATTTTTGACAAAACAGAATATTATAAAAATCTAAGTGTTTTCCCCTAGAGCTCTTAAGATGGAAAATTATTTTAGAGAGTGACTCTTACCACTTGAATGTGATGTTTTAGGTTTTTATAGTAGACAGGATTTACAAACTGGAAGAAAGTTCTAATTTTACTGACAGCTCTCCCTGAGCAGTAATAAGCAGCCTTTCAGTACTCAGAAAGTTCAGAAATAACTCTAATTATTAAAAATTTGAATTGTGAGAATTACTAGTGGGTTGATTTAACCTTATTTTCCATCTCTGCATGTCATTGAATTGTGCTCCTTTTCTTATGCAAGAACCAGGAGGTTATTATTAACTTGTACATCTTTTACTTGGACTTTTTAAGAGATATTGAGAAATGTAATATTTTTAGGCACTGATTTGTAATATTACTTCCTGGATGAAATGTGATCATCCAGGGCCATCATTAACCAAACGAGCTATTCATTCAGGTTGTCAGCTACGATCCGAACTGCACCAGTTTTCAGACAAAATGTTGACTCCTATTGAAAGTCGTTTTAACTTTCACTTAACTTACAAACATCTAGTTACTATGCCTTTAATTGTTATTGTTAAGAGTTCAGAGGTTTTAGTTAAAATCTTTCACTTGTTTTAAACAAACTTTTTATTAGAGCTGGGAGATCCTAATCTACCAATTGGCCTAAAGTTCAGAGAAGACAGCAGTTCTGCCTTGTGCTGAATTTCTGCAATTTATTCCTTTTTAGAAGACTGCTCTGTAAAATGTCATATGTGAGGTGTTTCATTCCCTGTGGCCTTCACAGCTGAATGCTTCAAACCCTTTCAGTTCAGACTGAAGACCTGGGACTGTCTCAGCAGCACACCCACCATCTGTGGTAACTTGGCACTTTGGACTCTCCACAGCGCTAGGCTAAGAATATCAGACTTGGGCCTTGCCCGGCGTGGCTCAGTGGGATGAGCATCGTCCCGCAAAGCAAGAGGTCACCCCATGCCTGGTCAGGGCCCACTCCTGGAGTGCAAGTTTGGTCCCTGATCGGGGCACGTACGAGAGGCAGCCGATCAGTATTTCTCTCTCACAACTGTATTTCTCTCCTTCTCTCTAAAAATAAATAAATTAAATCTTAAAAAGAAATCAAACGTGGTGTAATGAAAAGCATTGGCCCAGAGGACAGCTCATGTCTCTGCCATTAGCCAGGGGTGTAACTCTGAGCAAGCCAGCCCGTGTTCCCTCACCCGAAATAAAGGAGTTGGAGCAGGTCATGTCTCAGGTTCTCTTGTAGTGAGATTCTTAAAGTTGAACTAATAAACCAACTTCATATCTTATGCTTCTGTTAAATAAGTGATTTGGTAATCCCGGATAATCTCAAATAACTTAAATAATCCCATATCTGGAAATGTAGTTCTCTCAGGTTCGTGGTTCAGTTTACCGGCCGTCAGTTTAAACTCTTTTATGGAGTGGATTTTATTATCTACCTTTACTAATACGTATTTCCCCCAGGTGTTTGTCATTTCAGATATCTAAGACAGGCAAAAATGGTTGTGAATAGAAGAAAATGTCTCACGTGATAAAACCGCACCATTCCGAAATTCCTCTCTCTTTCATTCACTCTGTCTTTGAAGAAGCTGAGGGTCCTGCTAGTCTTTTCACTCAAGCCCTCCCTCGTACTGCTCGTCAGCTCATTTATTCACTTACTCGAGCTGCGTGTCCCTAGTGTTTATAGAGACTGTCACACAACGGTGTCCTCTGTCAGTGCTCAGGCCTGGTGACTGAAGAGCCATTGTTGGTCGTGCAAGTTCTAGTTTATCACTAAACTCGACACTAAATTGTGGGACTCAAGGGTCATGGAAAAAGTACAATAAAGATTAAATTTTAAATATACTAAATTGCATTAAATAAAATTAGCCTAAAACATAAGATCTCTTTCCAGATGAGTTATTTTGTGCATTTTTTTCACTTACAATAAAAACCACAAGGTGTGTATATTCTGAATCTTCTCTTCACTGACGTGGCTTAGCGAATCCTAAACTCCGGCAAAGGTAGATCCAAGACTGGATGGCTCAGCTCTGGCCTACTTGCCTTTATTCTGGAATCAGTCAGCTGGCTTAGAGCCGTGTTAACATGGACACACTGTGTTCCATGGATTGTAGGAAGGTGGCTCATCAGTTGCATTTCTGTATTTTAAAAAAGTAAATTCAAGCTAATTCACCACAAGCTCTGTTGATCCACACACAACAACTCTGAAGTAATCTCCCTTCCTTCTTACAAAGATATTCCGGAAACCTGATTATAGTGAAGGGGACTTTTCTCACAATAATAATTGATATTCATTTGGGAAGCTCAACTTTTCCTTCTGCTATTATTCTTATTAGCCCTCAAAATTATTATAATTTGGATTAGCATTTTAAAAGGGCAACGGTGGATTGTATAATATAGGGCCAGTTGATCATTACAAGTCTCCATAAAATTTTATCTGGCCTGTGAGTCTTTTTCCTACTAAGGCATATTGAGCAGTACTCTTTTTCAAAAGGTCAAAAAAGCTGCTTCTGCCACATTTTCCTCCCCAAACCATCTTCATGCCTGCGGGAGGCTTGATAGGTATAGAAACAGGGCGCTAAATATATGTTATTAGGGCTTAAGTAGAAGTCAAAACCCAGCAAGAGGTTCATGTATAAATCATACCCACTGGGTAAGAAGTGAAAAATTCTGCCACTTTACGTCACTTTTTCCTTTTTTCCTTTGGCCTAGATAACACCGCAACCTGGAGTTATTCAGAAACATACTCATACTTGTTTCACTAACAAAGTGAGAAGAACCTCTGACCACAATTGCTAAGGTTTGGGGATTATTTGCTCTTGAAAACCACAGACAGAGCATAAGATCAGGGAGAAAACCTTTTCCTGGACAATCTAACCGTCACCCAGGGCTTCAGTTTTATCCTAAATGCCGATGATTCATTCCCTTAGTCTGCCTCTTTAGCCTCACTCTCTCCCTGAGCTCCAAATCCCCAGTTACCATCCATATCTGATGTCTCCACCTTGAAGCCTTGCTTCTATCTCAAACTCAGCAAGACTAAAATCAGTCTCATTAACTGCCCTACCTTATTACTGCTCTCAGTCTGCCCCACCATCCAGGTTTGAAGCAGGATCCTTTTTAACCCTCCCTTCTTCCAGAACCTTCATAATCAGTCAACAAAAGCCTTACCGATTCTGCTTTCGAGCCCCATATCCCTCTCTTCTTCTCCATCTTTCACTTCCGTTTGCCTGATTCAAGCCTCGTCTTCTCCCTGGCTGACGAAGTAACCGGTGACAGCTCTTCCTTCTCCATTTACCCTGTGGAAGTCTGTGTTCTACACCTGCTATTGGAGATGTTTTTCTGAAGCTCATTCATAAATGATCTTGTCACGATTTGTGCCCAAAAGCATCTCACACTTTGTTTTTGTTGACAGAATATTTGCAGCAACATGCTCGAGGCCCTTAGCAATGGGACCCCTCCCTTTCTGCCTCCTGCTCTGTGCCCTGGACCCTCACGCACCGCAGCAGTCAGCCGACAGCTACAGAGGCCACGCATTTGTGTGCCTTGTACTTCTCTGCTCTTGCCATTTCCCTTCTCCCTGCCCAGTTTCTCGTCTTCTCCGCTTACTCATCCTTCAGTGAACTAGCTGTTTGCAGACCTGTCTTGCCAGCTAGATTGCAAGCTCTCTGTGTGAGGTAGAATGTTTTATTCATCCCTGTATCTACCGTGCTTGGTCCACAGAAAATATCAGTAAATATTTTAATAAATGAGTCACCTGAAGCGCTCTGACAGCCCAGCTGAAAACATAGCTATAAATGGAACGTACGTGGAAGTTCGATTTCCTGCAACCTCAACCTTACACAGCCGTAAATCTGAGATGGATTATAAAAACAACACCAGCAGCGTTAGCCTTAAAGCCATGCTCCACCTTTCCTACACAGCCCCCGGCTTTCACTCAGAATCTGTTTATTCTTACTCGGTGTAATGCCTTTGAAGACTGTTTAATAGTTTTCCTGGTTCCCAAGGCGTGAACAAATCTGAAGTAGAGAGAAGGTATATGCCCAGCGACGGCCATGAAAAGGAGCTGATGGATCTCCCCCAGATGAAGATAAGAAGCCAAAAACAAAGAAAATTATTACACGGCTCAGATTAGGAATAGCTGTTAACAATGACCATCATCATTAAGGAAAGGCTGTCTTGGGTCCTGCGTCCTCTGCTTCAGAAGGCGGCACATTCTGTAAGATGCTTTATGGAGAGTTTCTGTTCAAAGTGGTTGAGAAAAGTTTTGGCACTTAAAGAACTAAGATTTAGATGCTTCATGAATTTACTTATAGGGAAGCTCCTAATTCCCTAATAATGCCAGGGGCAACAGTTCTCCAACACTACAGGCCTGTTTTTTGCAAATTTTACATATTGAAAATATAAGTCTTAGGGAAGGAAGTTTTCTCTTATAAGTAGCTTCTTCCCCTGAACTCAGTTAAGTAATGATAATTGTTTGCTCAGTTAAGTATGATGTTATATCTCCTAATCTTCAAGGAACCCATTCCTTTAAGTCATTTATTCTGTATTCCTATTTATCTATCCACCTTCATGTCATGACGTTTAGCAGTATAACTGAGTAGTTTCCAGTTGTGTGTGTACAGTCCCTAAAGTTTAAATATTTTTTTGGCCCTGGCTCCTGTGGTTCAGTGGACTGAGTGCCAGCCTGCAAACTGAAGGGTCACTGGTTCGATTCCCAGTCAGGGCACGTGTCTGGGTTGCAGGCCAGGTCCCCAGTAGGGGGCACACGAGAAACAACCACACATTGATGTTTCTCTCCCTTCTGTTTCTCCCTCCCTACCACTCTTTAAAAATAAATAAAATCTTGAAAATAAATATTTTTTGGAAAATCTGGAGTAGAGACATGAAACTCTTGCACAAAAATCAATAATACATGACTCCGGAATCAAATGGTAAATTTGTGTAATGTGGGTATTGTATAAAACATGAATGTGATGTGGGAAGATGGGCTGAGATCGAGCCGAAGTGCAGGGGACCTTAGGCAGACCTTAGGCATGTCGTTCTCAGGGAAGTGTGGCTGTGCGTGGTCCTTGTTGGCCCTTCAACTCACCGTTGCCTGGTCTTGCTGTTCAGCCAGTTCCCAGGTTCCCTGTTGGCTTATTCTCCCCACGGGGATTTGAACAGTGGCAACCATGTAACAGATGCATGATTAGTACTTGAATGAAAAATTAATGAAGACAGTCTGTAATACCATACATTATATGCAAATACGTAATAGCATAATTTAGTAAGCTTGACTGTTAGGGAATATATGACTAAAAAATATGGCGTATTTTACAGAGAACTTCTCAGACCCCAAAGTGCGTAGTGTCGCCAGGAGAGTCCTTCCCTGGAGCGTCTTTCCCACCACACTGCCGTTCCTGTATTGTTGGAATTCCTCTTTCGAATTCCCTTCAGATTCCATAACCCATTCTTGTCAATATCTTCAGTGGTGACAATGGATTTTATTTTTGGAAACAAGAGTCTCTTTGGGCCAGGTATAGTGAGTAGAGGATCAAGCTGAAAAATGCTATTTTTGGTTAAAATTGACACATGACTGTAAAGTAATGAGTGTTTTCTGGCTTGGCTCATAAAATAGCCAAAGAGAGTTATCTTCTTAAAACAAAAAGTAAGTTGCAAGTTTTATCATCTTAAAACCAAGTCTGGGTTACTCTCACACAATCTGCCTGCTCCAGAGCTGATGGAGGCTTCCAGAAGTGCCATCCCTGCTTTGTCTGTGTCCAGGGCCCCGCCTGCCCGAGCTCACTGATGTCCTTAGTCCTTCTCCTCAATTAGCAAGGCCTCCTCAGGGCCGTGCTCACCCTCCTGTTCAAGGACCAGCACAGTCCCTGCTTGCTAAAGAGAATCTTCTCTCCACTGACCTTATAGTGAGGCTCCTTTCTCTTTGTTGGCAGTCTGTTTAAAAAATAAAAATGGTTGCTCTCCTCAGGAAAATGTACACATGAATGTATAGAATTCTGCACATGAGAAGTTTATTCCTGAACTTGAGTCAAGAACCTCTCACTGTAATTTGTACCACACACAATAGGGTTTAATTTTATAGGATCTTGCATCAACCCCTAAATGTTTATAGTTGCTAATCTCTGCCTTCCTTTCCAACTAATTTATAGGTTCCCTAAGGCAAGGAAATAGCTTGATACTAACTTGCTTTCTTTATAGTACCCACCAAGATGCTGAGTATGTAATAGTATTCTGTAATTCATTGCCATTTAACAGGTTTTTTAAACCACCTGCCTGCCTCCATTGCTTTAAGAGTCAGTTTCTGAAAGAAGCAGAGTTTTAGATTTTTTTTTAATGTTAGTAGGATAAAAGCACAAGTGTTCAGTCATATGTCTCAGGACATCCCTTATAAGCCCTGAGACAACATCCCTAAAACACATTTCTCAGGAGATAATCTCATGTTTTTCTGTTTTGACATATAAATACATTTCAAGATGCCATAGATCCTGAATACAGAACAGATTTTTATCTACTACATACATGTCACATGACAGCTCTCTCCTACTGTTACAAAGGAAACCAGTAAAACATGTGCTAGTGTTGTCCCCAGAAGCCACCGTAATCAAATTAAATCATTATCATCAAACTGTATCATTTAGTCCAGCAATTTTCAATCATTGCACTGCAGGAAGCACAGTGTTGTCCCGTGAGAATTCTACCATGTGTGGCACGTGACTACGTAATCAGGGCGCTGACCTCTTTTCCCCTAGATTATCAAACAAAAAAAATGACAGCAACCAGCACAGCAATAGCCATCCAGTTGAATGAATCAAAATTCTACTTATCTTTTTTGTCAGATCAACAAAAAATGTATTTTTTGGTGTGCCACAGTTTAGTAATTAGTTTATGTGTGCCATGAGATGAAAATGATTGGAAGTCACTGATTTAGTCAATTATAATGTTATTGTCAAACTGTAATGTGTACATTGAAAATCTGACAGGCATTTCAGATTTTCAAACTGGCCACGCTTATGTCAGAATTTATGTTACATGTAGCAGGTTTGGGATATTTCAAATTATAGACTAAAAACCCTATTTTACGAAAATGTTTGAGATAAAATTATTCTAAGTAATTTAATTTTCTGATTAAATTTCAGAATACGTAGTATTTAAGCATTTGGGTGGTCTCTGCAGGTATTCATGATTATCTAAACACCCCATAGCTGGGAGGTTGTGAGAGACCAGAGAGCACATAGGAGGTCTGCCCCGAGGTATCCAGCCATGTAATAAGAAAATAGAGACATTTTTTGAGGAAGATACAAGACACAAAAAACACTGTACAGAGGACAGTGACACCTCACTCCCCTTCAAAGTAGGCACCTTGGGACCTCACACAGTTCTCCCACCCACCATCAGCTGCCCTGTCATATTTTCCTGAATCTCACTGATGGTCTAAAATCTTTTCCCTTTGAAAGATATTTTTAGTTTTGGGAAAAACCAGAAGTTGCAGGGCACCAAATCTGGGCTTCAGGGGGACTGAGTCACCTGGGTGATTTGATGTTTCTACAAAAAAACTGCACAAGACATGAAGCATGAGTGGACACATTGTTATGATGAAGCTGCCAATCACCAGTTGCCCATAGCTGCGGCTTTCTGAATCATCCGAATAGTTTCTGTGGAGGAATGTTCAAGCTTAACACAAAATTTGATACAGATTTGTTGATCTACTCACTCAGTTATTTTGAATGCAACAGCCACACAGTTCACATGCTCACTCAGCAGCATCTACTGCATCCACTGACTGGTACAGTGAAGTCATCATTGTTCATGCAGGCACGTTCCAGCCCACCCTCCTTGGTTGCCAGGTTACATTGGTGTCATGCAAACCATCTGCATTATATTAACAATGGTTGGACTTTTTCCTGACAGAACTTATGTATATATCCAGAGCATAACCTGAAAGTCTATTGGCAACAGTGGATTTGTCTTTCTGCCTTTTTTTAAAAACATATATTTTACCAGCTTATTTTTCTCATTTGCTCTTTTCTAATTTTGTTGCAAATTATTTCAGGTTCCTGCAAGATGTGGTTTCTTAGTTCTTCATGGAAGGATTCCTATTTTAATTGTTGAACTATATTTCAAAGATAATGTAACAAGTTTGCTAAAATAGTTATGCTAAAACTTACCTGATTGTAACCTACTGTAGATAATTTTACTATATGAACATCTTCATTTTTTTTCCTACATCCAGTTGAAAAATCTAAGTTTAGAAGAACTGCAGATGCGGTTAAAAGCTCTGGACCCCATGATGGAACGAGAAATAGAAGAGCTTCGTCAAAGGTACACTGCGAAGAGGCAGCCTATTCTGGACGCAATGGATGCAAAGAAAAGAAGGCAGCAAAACTTTTGAGTCTCATTTCTTCTCTGTTTGTTTCTGTAACTATTCTGGAGACCAAGAAACCACTAAGAACTGAAGGAATAGTATGATTTTTTTTCTAATCCCTAGGATTTGTGCTCTACAACTAGGCAGTAGTCAAAAAGTGATTAGTACATGCCCAGGTAAATTCCCAAAAGACGCACATCACCTGTGTATCCATTATGTTTTCATTTTTAAATGATGAAAACAACAGACGTGGGTTCTCCACTCTGTCAGCCGCATACCAGCACCACAACTGTGTGATAAAACAAAGTCGGTGTTTAGAGATCTTGAAAATCCAACACTCTTGTTTAATTGTGCAGCACCGAAGGGCTTTATATGACCATATTCTTTATTCTTATCTAGTAGCCTATTTATTATATCCCATTTGGTAAACTTATTTATTTATGCCATTTCACTTTGTTTTGTTTTTTTAAGAACAAGACCAGGATTGCTTTGGTGAAGGTAGGGATGCATTAATAGATAATAATGTTCACCCAGATTATACTTTAAGCAGAGAGCTGTGGGGTACATTCCTTGATTTCCAGGACAGTTTTTCAATAGAAGCAAAGCAATAATAGCAGTAGTACCCAAATGGGCCAGGTATTTTTTATACTGAAGCATTAATTCCATTTTTACCTCCTGAAATTTTAACTTTTTAATTCCTGATGTTTGGTACAGATAGAACTATATATATTTAGTTAGACAGAGCTATACTGTTTAATACCAAAGAAATCAGTGGAACCCTTGCACAAAAAAAAGATGTGGTAAATATTTTAAAAGAAATAAATCCTTAAGACAAATGTAATTTCTCAATATTGTTTTATGTTTCATATGTAAGTCTTATAACTAAACTGTGTGAAACTCTGATAAGCTCATCAAATTTATTTCTGTGAAAATGTGCTCAATTGTCACAGAACATTTTTGTTGATTTCATTTATTTCCTGGGAATTGGTAAACATCATGTGCCTGATAATAACAAAATAGCAAAAACATTTGCAATGAACTGTGCAAACCTTGGAGACTGAAAAAGAAAAGATTAAAATCATCATAAAGAAACTCATTTCCAAGCTGAATCAACATTTGTGTGATTGAACTGGGACCAGTCATTTTCTGAGCTACGTCCGGCCGTCTTGACAGTGCTTGTCCTTTTGTGTAAATCATAAAGACAAATAAATTTCACTGTGACACCCAGCACACTTCATCTCTATGTTTGTTTGTTTGTTTTTTAACTTGTCATCTGGATTGTCTTTTCCAGGTAAAGAAGGTATATTATTAATCAGGACAGGCAAGATTATGCAGAGGTAACCGCCCTGAATCCTCAGTGGTTTAACATAATAGGTTATTTCTCCCTTGTGCTCCATGCCCACCCCAGCCTGGCAAGGCGCCCTGCTCCTGTCACTCACACCCAGGGTCGCTGCTGGGAGAGCCTCTGCCATCTGCAAAATTGGTGGTCACCACAGCAAGGGAAGGAGCACTGGCAAATCTCACACTGGCTCCAGCCACCAGTGACATGTCAGGTCATCCCCAGCCGGTATTCAGAACTAGTCACATGGCCACTCCTAATTTCCAGGGAGCAGGGAAATGCAACCTTACTATGTGCATGGGGGCAAGACAAGGGAAATGCTGGCAAGTTCACTAATGACAGCCTCAGAAGGTACTTCATCTCTGGAAAGTGTCTACTTTTCAAAATGGCACTTGTGTCCCAGGTAATGCCTTGAAGTAACATTTCCCTCTGCTCTGTTGAATCCTTAAAAGAGTAAATTGTATGTATAATTAGATACAAATTATAAGAGTTTGAAAATAGTGGTAACGTGAAATTTTATAAATTTTTAAGACTGAAGAGTGAATTTACAAATATGCTTCAGTTACATCTTTATTGGAATCTATTTGGAACAGTCTGAAGAGTTAGTCAACTCAAAACACTTGACCTTGTTTTTCTTTTCAATAACCTGTTTAATACCTTGCCTAATTTGATGGAATCAGATAACTGATTTGCTATCATCTGAGTAAAACCACCTACATGAAATGACAAGAAACCTGTAACGGTGATTTCTCTCCAGTTTGCTGAGTTAGAAAGTGTGTGCAAATTAAGTCACTGAGGCCTGTTAACTGCTCTTACTAATTGAGTCTCAATAAGAGTTCTTTTAATATCAAATGTTCCCATCACATTGCAATTTTTATGTAAATAGACTTCATACCTTATTGTTATATGTATGTTTTTTAAACATACAACACACACATATAAGAGAATTAAAAACAATGGGCATTGTTTCATTTTAGAGCCTTTAGGAAGTTTCAGAACATTTTAAGATAAAATCTTTTTCAATTTTTCCTATCTGCTCACCCTCTGGTCCCCAACAATAACAAAAAACAAGAATTTAAGTTTTAAAGAACCAAAGCCATGAAAAACCTTCAAGTCTGGGTAAGACTTCATTAATCATGATGCTGAGGAAAGAGAATTTTCAGGTTACTTTAATGAGTTGAAGAAGAAGTCTCTTCAAAAGGGAGAACTTATAGCCCCACAGATGTAGCCCTGCAGCCTGGAGCTCACTGTGGGGCTTGACCTGGAGAGGGGAGAAATTGAGTTGTTGCTGGTACTCCCTTCAGCCAGGAGGAGCAGAGATTTAGTGAGTATTTCTACAGGAGTGGGCAGTACAAGCTGCAGCTGAGCCCAGTGACCTGGGCAGGGATGAAGCACAGAGGTATGACCACAGTTGTCTGGCAGTCAGCATTCCAGACAGAGAACAAACCCATGGAGCTTGACTGCCTTCCCTTAACCTCCCAGAGCTCACCACCACTTACTCTTCACGGGTTGCAGAGCAGGAACACATTATCTGCAAACCTGAGAACTGGTACTACAGAAACACTTTCTCCCTGAGCAAAGGGCTCACTCTGCGACTAATCCCAGGGTCAGGTGGAGGTGCAGGGAGCACACCATGGAGGTCTGCTGGTATCCATTGATGGGAGGGCAAAGCAACAAAGAAGGCAGCAGGTTTCCCCAGCTCACCCCACTCCCACACATCAAGTCTTCACTACTGGCAGCATCTGGCTGTGGGGAACAGCACTGGGATTTCACAGATTTGGAGCCGCATTGCCCACTGCATTCCCCTGAAGGGTTGACCCCTGGGAACAGGGAAACCAAATCACAGAGGAGGCACCCACCTTCCCAGAAAACACAGGCCATTTTTTACCACCTCCACCAAAGTCTGAAAAACCAGAGAAGTATACCACCTAATGGAAAACAATAGAAGTACTTCTTTTCAATAAACTAGAGAAGTGCCACTCATATATAGATGCCTGGACAGAGAAGGAATCCATCAAATACCATGAATAACCAAAATAATGAGGCAGCTCAGAAAGAAAATGAAAAATCTCCATAAATAAAGACATGGATATAGGTGATTTAAGTGACAAGAGAATTCAAGATTGCAATTTGGAAAAAACTCAACAAGATGCAAGAAAACACAGATAGGCAGTTTAATGAACTCCAAAACCAAATCAACAAACAGAATGAGTACTTTACCAAAGATTTTAAAATTTTAAAAAGGAGCCAAATAGAAATTCTGGAGATTAAGGACTCAATAAAGAGATTAACAATGGACTAGCAAGCATGGGAAATAGAACTGACCAGATAGAGGAAAGAATTAGTTATATCCAAGATAGAAATCTAGAAATGACACAGAAGGATGAGAGATTTGAATATTAAAAAAAAAAATGAGAGAACCCTATGAGAACTGATTCCATCAGAAAGAGCAACAGAAGAATAATAGGCATACCAGAAAGGAAGACAGGGAAAAGGGAATGGAGAGCCTATTCAAACTAATGGTTGACAAGAACTTCCAAACCTGTGGAAAAAGCTAAATTCTCGAAACTAAGAAGCAAACACAACACCCAATTACCTCAATCCACAAAGGCCTTCTCCAAGGCACATTGCATTAAAACTGTCAAAATTAATGACAAAGGGTTCTCAAGAGAGCCAGGGAAAGAAGAAAGTAACCTATAAAGGAAAGCCCAGTAGGTTATCATCAGACTTCTCAGTAGAAACTCTACAAGCTAGAAGAGAATGGGACCAAGTTTTAAAACTACTGAAAGAGAGAAATTACCACCCAAAAATAACATACCCAGCAAAGATATCCTTTAGACGTGAAGGAGAAATAAGGACTTTTCCAGACATACAGAAGAAGCTGAGGGAATTTACCACCAGAAGACCTCCATTGCAGGAAATAATCAAGCAGGTTATTCTACCTGAAACAAAGAACAAAAGGTCACAAAACTATGAGTAAGATCACCAACACACTTACAACATCAACTAGGTTAATTTTTGACAAAAAATGTGAAAGGGGTGTGGATGATGGTCTGAGTATACAAAGGAGGATGGAGGTCAGATGAATTTAGTAGAAAAAGGGCTATTATATATCAAACTTTCTTTTTCGTAACCCTAATGGTAACCATACACAGCTCCAAAACTGAGACACATACCTTTAGAAAAAAGAGGGGAAAAGTATAGAATACCACCAAAAAAAAAAAAACCAATAGGCAGAAACACAAAGGAAAAGAACCACTGGAGGCACAGAGCTACCAGAAAACAAAAGACGCAGTGGCTACAGGAAATCCTCATACATGAGTAATTACCCTAAATGTGAATGGACTGAATTCACCAATAAGACACCGGGTAGCAGATGGGATCAAAAGACAAAATCCTACCATATGCTGCCCTCAGAAGATGCAGCTAAGCTACAAAAACAAACATAGACTCAAAGTGAATGAGTGGAAAATTATTCTCTAAGAAAACAGAATCCACAGAAAAGCAGGTATAGCCATGCTTATATCTGAAAAAAAAAGATTTCAAGATAACAAAGATAATCAAAGACACAGGTGGACATTTTATAATGATAAAGGGGACACTAAATCAAGAAGACAACATATGCACTCAATCAGGGAGCACCAAATATACGAAACAACTACTAACAGAACTAAAGGGAGAAACTGACAAAAACACAATCATAATAGGGGACCTAAGTACTCCATCAATAGCTCTAGACAGATCATCCAAACAGAAAATCGATAAAGAAATACCAGCCTTGAGTGACACATTAGACCAAGTGGACGTAATTGACATTTACAGAGCCTTTCATCCTCATTCTTCTCCAGTGCACATGGAACATTCTCAAGGACAGACCAATGTTGGGTCACAAAACTAGCCTCAACAGATTCAAGAAGATTGCAATCACACCAAGCATATTCTCTGAATTTGAAATTAGAAATCAACTGCAAAATGGAAGTAAACATAAACCGCACAAATATGTGGAGATTAAACAACATACTACAAAAAAATGGATCAAAGAAGAAATAAAAGGTGAGATCAAAAGATACAGTGACAAATAAGAATGACAATATGACTATCAAAACTTCTGGGATGTAGTGAAGGCAGTAATAAGAGAGACATTTATATCATCACAGGCCTATCTTAAGAAATAGAAAAATCTCGAGTAAGAAAGATCTAACATTACATCTTAAGAACAAGAAAAAGAAGAACAAAAGCAGCCTAAAGTCAGCAATAAAAAATAATAATTATATTTTTCTTACATATCAGAAATATAAAAGATAATAAAAATTAGAGCAGAATTTAATGAAATAGAGAACAAAATATACAAAAATAATACAACAAAGAGCTTGTTCTGTAAAGAGATAATAAAATTGACAAAACCCTGGCCAGACTCACTAAGTAAAAAAGAGAAAAGACTCATATAAACATAAGCACCAATGAAAGAGAAGTTACCACAGACATCACAGAGATATAAAGGATCATACTAGAGTACTATAAAAGACAATATGCCACCAAATTCAATAATTTAGAAGAAATGGATAAGGTCCTAGAAATGGGTAACCTACCTAAATCATGAAGACTGAATCATGAAGAACTGGAAAACGAAAAGAGACCGATCAACAGTGAGGAAATGAAAACGACCATCAACATCCTCCCCAAAAATGAAAGTCCGGGACCAGATGGCCTCATTAGTGAGTGGTAGACGACTCGATACAATGGAATACTACTTAGACATAAGAAAAGATGAAATACTGCCATTGGCAACAACATGGATGACCTTGAGAATACTGTGCTAAGTGAAATCAGTCATAAAAAGCTAAGACCCATGTGATTTCACTCACATGTGGGATACAAAACTAAGTCATATGCACAGACAACGGTGTGGTGTTACCAGAGAGAAGCGGGGTGGGGGCCATAGTAAAGGGTGAAGGGGACCAAATATATGGTGATAGAAGGCGATTGGACTGTGGGAGGTGGGCACACAATGCAACATACAGATCATGTATCAGAATTGCACACTCACAACGTGTATAATCTTCTTAGCCAATGTCACCCCAATGAATTTCATTTAAAAAAATAAATTCAGGGTAAGTAGAAAAAAAGGAGAAGAAACCTCTTATTATTTTAACATTGGTTGCTGAGAATGTTCCAAAAATAGATACAATCTGCACACCCCCGTTCTTTAATAAATACAGTATTGTAACTGCAATTGAAGTTCGTGAGTGAGGGTTTCATCTTGCTGAAACGCCAGCCTGATTGAATATGTTGTTCTATAAATGAAAAAGTTTTTTTCTTTGATTTAATGAACTTAGATGACTCATTTCTACAGACTTACAATACATTTACCTTATTTTAG
>VMDR010016735.1:0-20844 GCA_007922815.1 Macrotus californicus
TTTTAGGTTCAGTTGTCAATAACTGTGAGTTTGTTGTCATTTTACTGTTCATATTTTTTATGTTTTTCTTAGATAAGTTCCTTTAACATTTCATATAATAATGGGTTGGTGATGATGAACTCCTTGAACTTGACCTTATCTGGGAAGCACTTTCTATCTGCTACTCTAGTCTTTAGTTTGAATGGTCTTCTTTCATATTTTTACTTTACTAACCGTGGCTTAGTCTACAAATCTTGGTGTACACATTACTTCCCACAGGGAGTGTTTACTAATTTCCCAAACCTTGATAAATTTCCCACCCAGGTAGGTGCTCCTGTAGCACCCTTCCTTTTTGTACATGAGCACTTATCCCATTGTACGGCCATTGTCTGTTTTTCTATCTCCCATCCAGACTGCAAGCTTGAAGAAGACAGACACCTGTTACAGCCCTAGCATTTAGCAGAACATTTGGCATTCGGTGAAGAGTTCCCAATGAGTGGAAAATAAATGGCTTCTAGAGAACATAAGAGAAAGTTCCTTAGATTAAAGACTCAAGATTGTTGACATTTGAGGAGCATAAAAAGAAGGAACTAAAAATAAGCAAAGAGTGATAAATTTGGTTCCAACATGAAAAGGATCACTTTACCATGGTTTGAAGTATGAGCCCTATAAGTCATGTAAGACAACATATGCAGGATTTAAGGAGTTCAGGAATAGACCACATAGATGTGAACTAGGCTAGACTTTTTAACTGGACATCAGGGAGTGATATAGGATAATAAATGTTAGAGAGGAAAAACATAAAAAGTAACAGAGACTCTCAAATATAAGCCGTAAGCTTTTGTTGGGGGACAGTGCTCAATCAATAAATGCCTTCCATAAGCAAGGGCTATGCTAAGTCCTCAGTAATTCAGAAGTAAGTAAGCTGCATTTCTTGGTTTAATGAGTCCGCAACATCAAGACAAAGCCACCACCACCGACGAGGAGTAACAGCACTGACTTTGTAAGCACAAGAGCTAAGACGACAACTGAACTAAACTACTAAGAACAGATGAGTAAGATTTAATCTGACAGAGGTGAGAAGTGGGGAAACTCTAGGAACTTCTGGGCAGAAATAGGAGCAATCACAAAGCAAGAACCATAAAATTAAAAAAAAAAAAAAAACATGGCACAGTCAGGGATGGCAAGCAGATCCATGAAACCAATCATAAAGTTCATGTAGCATAGTAGAGGGTGGTGGAGCAGAGAGACCGGTAAGACTCAGACTCTAACCCCCTGCTAAGGTGACTAAAGGCATTGGATAAACACCAAGTTTTTAAAGGGCATTTGCAACATGATCAGATTTAACTTTCAGAAAATCTCTTTAAGTGCCTGGAAGGTAGAGAGACTAGAAAAGGTAGAGCTTAGATGAGTGCTAAGGCTATAATCCAGGGAACTCTGGGTAACTTTGAACATAAATGGCTCATTGGCAGAGATGATGAAGTGTTTGTGGCAGGGTGAGGGGTAGCTGTGTGTGGATGGGGAGGGTGCTGGAAGTAGATGAGGTATAATCTCTCCTTCTCCAAATCTGGATTTCTCACAACTGGTGCTTTAGCAGTCTTACTCTTCCACACAGTTTGAAAAGGTCAGATTCCTGAATTAATTTCATGAGGTGAAGGGCAACTCAGAGAAAAGATAATGAAGCATATCACAGAAAATATACCAGACTATTTCCTAATTTTTAAGATGACTTCGTGCGGTCTCAAGTAAATCCATTAACCAGGTTTCATTTTGTCTCTTCAGCGCATCTTCCTAGGTGCATGGGAAGTGTTTTTCCTCAGCAGATTATCTATGAAATTTTAAAATCCCAGGTATGTTCAGAATCCAAAGATCAATGCATTTGTTAAAATATCAATATAACAAGAACAGCTGGCTTGTTCCCTTCCCTAAAAAAATTTAAAATGTCTTTCTGAATGTTCCTGGCAGATCTGTCATCTCTTCTTCAAGCCAAATGACAAGTGAGCTATACAATGGGGCTTTAAAAGGTTCTAACCATATTGAACAGCAGATGCTCTGAAACCATTATTCAGAGAGTCTGCCCGGGCCCCCTATTGCCCTCTGATTCCCTTGAAGCAATTTATGACCTACTCTCGCTTTGCATCAGTTATATTATGACTACATTAATCCAAAAGATGCATTAACCTCACCTCTACTTCGATTTCTCTGAGTCCTCAGCCCCAACCAGGCACACACGTGCATGCACACGTGTCACATCTCACCACCGTAAGTACACATTGTGCTCTTTCATATATTGTCTAAAGCAAGATTATTTCAGGAATGTATTAGGACCAAAATGACCAGTTTGATATACATTGAACTTTTACCTAATTCACTAGTTCTGGGCTTTCCTGCTTTTGTTCCATCATAAATCCTCCAGCAGCTTTCATTTTGGAGGATAATGATCTTTCTACTTATTTCTATTTCACCTTATTTCTCAATCAATCTAACTTTAAAACTAACCTGTGTTAGCACTTCATATGATGCCCTATATGAAATTCTATAGATCGTCCTCAGATTCACACATTAGAGGTACTCAATAGTGTTCATTATAATGCTACTTTCAATGAAACCTTATCGTAGACATATTGAGACTACAAAATACTCAGCATTTATAGATCTTGTTGAATTCATGACTATTACCGACACAGCAGCAAATCATGAAAATTAGAGTTGGAAAAGTCTTGTTAGGACTGAGAGTCTATGCCCAGAGGCTATGTAAGAATGTTACTTGTAATTTAACATTTATTAAGACCTCCAAATACACTAGGCTCTTTACAGAACAAAGAGCTGGACAGAATCAGAGCCTAAATTATTTACAAAATTGCACCATCACCTGTCTATTTTTCTCTCTAAAATCCTCCAGACACAGGGTATCTAAGGTTTTCCACTAACAATGATTCTATGCCTTGATAAATTTTTCTGATGAGAAATTTTTTCTGGTACCTAGCTTATATACTCACTTGAAGAAAAGCTTAATTCACTACATCCAATTAAAAATCAGGAGCAAAATAAACCTACAGAATATAAAAACTGAGAGTAACTTCTTTCTGAGTTCCATCCAATTTCCTTTCTTATCTTAAAGCTAGACAGAAGAAAACCAAATCTCAGTCAACATTTACATATTTGGTCATAATTAGCTGAATATTTCCCTGTTCTGTCTCTTCTCCTTTCTCTCTTTCTTTTAATAAATATACATCTGTAAATATGCTTACTTAATACAATACATTACACCGTGCTTGGCACTTAATAAATTTTTGTTATGTGGGTATAATAAAAACACTTTTTTAAATAATATATGATTGTGGTATGCTTGGCTCATCTTGTGTTGTTAGACTAAGTATACTGGGGGAAATGTACCAGAACTTTGATTATTCACCATGTTTTTACAAAGGCACTGATTGAAATACACAGTTCTTTAGTGCACCTCCAAGATACATAGATTCACATATCATAGAGAGTTCAAGTTAATGAACACTCACACTAGGAATTTTCACAACCATTCAAAAATTATTTTGACTAAAACATTCCATTGTGTACTGTGAGAATTTTTAAAATAAAAGAAATTAAAATCTGGCCACTGGGAAGAAGGGTGGTGGGAGCCCTCAAGCTAACTAACCTTTTTTTTTTATTGTTCACTGAATTTATAGAACTGAGAAGTGTTGGTCTCAGACGCAGACTTATTATTTAAATAAACATACAGGTGCTATATAAACCAGCCAGCCACTTGATGAACTGATGGTATTACTACATCTGACCACTGTTTCAATGCCAAGATCTGTATGGTCAATACAAACACCTCAGGCTACAATTTTTAAATATTCTCTCATCTTGGCTCTGGAAATAGAGTGATAATTATACTTCACTCTAAATTTTCTTCTTTATTTTTATTGTTGACACTATTACAGATGTCCCCATTCTCTCTTCTCTCTCCCCCTTTGCCCACATCCACCCAGCCCCTGTACCCCCTTCCCTCTGGCCATCTCCACACTGTTGTCTGTATCTGTGAGTTATCCATGTACGTCTTTGGTTAATCCCTTCACCTTCTTTCATCCAGTCTCCCCCCGGCCTTCCCTCTGACAGCTGTCAGTCTGTTCCATGTATCCATTCCTCTGTTTCTATTTTGTTAACTCTAAGATTTTTTTAAAAAAAATCTCATGCTCTTTGCCACATAATAAATGAGACAATGACCCTTAATTCTCCTGCCAAAGGGAAAAATGGCACTGTGCTGTATTTCCTTTTCCAAATGTTCTCAATCTACCATGTCCTTTCTCCTATTCTCCATACTGCATCCCAACCCAACCAAGCAGGGAACACACAGAAATGTATCACTAAAGCACTTGCCTGTAAACAAAAATATTTGTCATAAAAGAGGCCTACTAGTCTTAAATCTATAGCTCCTGGCAGTGAAGAAAGCAAGTCTGAAATACTTGCAATTGAAAGCACTAAAAATCATCATCATTCAGATTAAATATCAGGCAATCACAACCAACCTTCCCGGTGTGAGAAGACTCGTATAGGAATGGAGCTGTGGGAGGAACCTGGAACAGCTCCGGGCTGCCAGTCAGGGACCTGTGGCTTCCAATCTGCTGCTAACTCACCATATGACCTTCAGAAACAACACACATGACTTTTCTTGGTTTTAGTTCATTTTCTTTCAAGATAAAAAGGTTGCACTAGATTATTTCCAGGGTCTTTGCTACTAACAAGTTTCATACTTTAAAAAATTTGTTTTACAGATCTTGACATAGCAGAGAGTGTAATTTGACTCTTAGTACCATACCTGTACGATAGAAATCTACCACGACGCTGAGCATCCATAAGGTAGATATCTCGTGCTGAATGGGAGCATGACTCTTTCCTTGTTACTTTTTCTCAGCCTGGCAAGTCATCCTCACTTTACAGACGAAGAACCTAAAGTTGAAAGAGGGTAACTTCCTCTATCACAAGGTCTTATAAGAGGTGGAGCTGGGCTCAGAATTCAGGTCTAAGTGCAAAGCCCATGCGCTTTACATGAAACCAGAACAAACTATTTACAATTTTTATTTTTTTATATTCCAGGTACTGCTGGAACATAATAATGATACCTAATATATAAGGGCCTTTCCAGTGTGCCAGACACTGTTCTAAAAACTTTCCGTGTATTATGTCATTTAAATTTACAACAATTCACTAAGGGGAAACCATATGAGAGTTAAGATTTGAATCCCTATTATCTTATGGCAGAGCTTGCTACCCTGTGATGTCTTTGTACAAAAATATCTCTGATTCAAAACTGTACTTCTTTCTTAAGCAAATAGAGAAAATGCTTACAGATATGGCTCACTGCATTGATATTGGAAGGAAAACCATTTCTGATGTGGGTGTCATTGTGGGTCCTCTTTCCAGGCATATCCCAAAACAAAGTGTTTGGTTAAATTGCGGTTGGCTCCTACTCAGTGTGCATGACATTCCTAGGGGCCGTCAGTTCCTGCTGCTCACCTCCCTGCTCCGCCACCCCTCTCAACTTCAGACTCAGCTCCCACCTGTTCCCACTCTGTATTTAACTGCGAGGGGCCCCTGATAACTCCCCTAGGTTGATATGGACCAACACAATAGTGAAGGTGTGCTTCACTACTGCCACAGCTGAGTATTTAATAAGTGATATGTAAATTGCATATGTGTAAAATGAATCATATTTTAATGTATTTTAATGTACAGGAATCAAGAAGCAAGTGTGTGTATATATAAAGCAGATATTCTTTATTTTCTTTTCAAATGTATCTGCATCAGATTTTCAATTTTTCATACATCAAGTTGTCCTTAAGCCTGGCATAGCAGAAAAATTGAATGCTTGGGAAAGATCAATTCTTAGGTTTGCTTGTTAAGAAAAGAGTCCTTGTAAATTCCGCTGACATCCCACTCTTTGGCAAGATTTGCATTTATACTAAACATGCCTAAAGTATCATCTTCGGAGGGTAGAATTCATAGTCTTCTGTGACCTGGAAATGCTAAATTGTTTATTTCCTCAGAAGGGTGATGCTCCTGGCTGTGACACGCTGAATACATCCATCATATTTTGTCACAAAGTAGTATCCCGATTCAGATTCCTTAACCTAAACACTCATACTGTGTCCACAGATAAAAACTGACGTGAAAGGAAACAACTAGCTATTGACTGAATTCGGCAAAGGTTCCTTTTCACCATCTTCAAACAACCAGTTCATTAAATTGAGTCACTACCCCAAGCTGGTTTGTGTATGTGTCAAGACAGTTTGAAAGATAGATCTCATTTGGCCCCCAAGAATATTTGCACCTCACACAGTGTAGAGGGAAAGTGGCATTTGCCCTTATTACCCCCTCAATTGAACAAATATTGGCAGCCAGTGTTGATTATAGAGACTCTGAAAGGATGAAAATCTGGGAATGCCTCAGTAGCTCCATGGAACTACTCCTTCTATCTGGAATGTTCCTCCCCCGGTTACCTGCACAGCTCACTCTCCTTTCTACTGCACACCTTTGCATAAACATCACTTTATCTGTGAGGTTCACTCCAATCAGCTAATTTTAATTTACCTCTGCTTTCTCTATCTCCCTACTAAAAAAAAAAACAATCATTTTTCTCAATAACACTATTACCTCTGACTTTCTATTTATTTTTCTTATTTTTAGTGTGTCCTGCACTATAATGTAAATTCCCCCCAAAAGCAGAGGGTTTTGACTGTTCTGCTCACTGCTGTATTCCCAGTGCCTAGAGCAGTGCCTGGCCCATAATAGATGATCAGTAAGTATTTGTTGAATGAATGAAGGTATGATATCCTCCAAATACAGGTTTGTAACATTTTTGGTATATGCTGTAATGTCCCAGATTTATATCTCAATACAGCTTCTTATCTTATCAGGCAAAATATCTTCTAAGACATTTATTTTCTGTTCAAAACAATAACAAAAATGTTAGTTGAAACATCCAGCATCTTTTTCAAAAGATTTTACAAGTCCAGGAACCTGAAAGCTGCTAGATTTGGGCTCTCGTCTTAATCTACTATTGTCTTCAGCAGGGTGACCTTGTTCAAATCACTTAGATCCTTGGAACCTCCGTTTTATGATCATGGAAATTAAAGAACAACTAAAGGATGCTTGATTTTGTCCCATACTCTGAAATTCTATAATCTGTAGAATATTTTCTTCCATCCATTCAGTGTTTTAAGCACTTCATGTATATAGAACCTGTACTGGTTGAGAAAAATGATGTAGACAAAATGGAAGACCTCAGTGCTTACTCACTAGATATAGAAAATAAGAAATCAGAAAGTTCTATTATCCGGTTTTTACACGTGAATTTATGTAAAAGTTATTTGAAAAGTCAAGTGCTTTCTTACTGTTGCCTCCACCACTGACAGTTCTGAACTGTGAATTATGCCCGACATGAGTGCAGCTTCGCGATTCTTTTTTTATCCAAACGACAAAGCCACTGAACTGTCTTCTCATCTCAGATGCTCCATTGAACATACTATACAATTTTTCAACACCATGATTTGATCAGAGGACATCTGCAAAAAGTCTGGAACACGTTTTTCCCTTTCTCATCACTTGACTTCAAGCCTCCCACATGAGACATTCTTCCACAGTTTCTGTGACATATTGCTGGGAAAATCATCAGCAATGCACTGTTTTGGAGTATCGATAGAAAAGAAAATGAGTCAGATTAACATCATCATTAGCGAAATCTTTAACTACAGGCTCACCTATGGATAAATTTGTCCTTTGAGAAATAATAACCTAGTGGCATTTTCCCCACTATTATGCTTTTGAAATTGCTTATCAAGATTATTTCACTCACATATGTATTTTTCCAAATACTGTAAGTTTTCTGGACAAAACTGCCAGACATTCCTTGGGGTCGTTGTTTCAGAAAGTGAAAAGGTTCAGGTAACATTCAAATTTTATTTCAATCAGGCACATATAAAACCAAATATTTACTTTCTCTTACTGTATTCTTTCCTTCTATGCCTTACAGTCTTCTAGGCCTCATTTACTCCATTCCACAGAAATTCAACAACAACAAAAATTGCCACCATAGCTATTGGTTCCCTCCTTCTCATTTTTCCCTTCTTTTCTTAATTGAATTCTATTATTTATTTATTTTTGTATTTTCTTGTTGATTTCTAGCTATTGTATCTGCTTTCCAAATACACTCAGATTCTCAGGTTCCAGGGATTAGGATGTTACCCATGTGAGTGGGAGGAGGGAGAGGACACAATTCAGCCCATAACTGGTTTCTTTCTTTCTCTTTCTCTTTGTTTATTAATCTACTATTATTCTATGCTTCACCAATAGGAGCTCATTCAATCCAAATAAAACGCAGGGAAGGACTTGTGGCAGATATATGATCCCCATTTTTTCTAAGTATCTTCTACCAATTTTACTAGTGAGGAAAGTAAAACTCAGTGAGTTGCCCCAAACCCCACATCTTAAAATCAGATCTTCTGATTTGGCCTATATGGTTTTTATCTCAGCTCTATGTCTTCTAAACAACCCCTATCCACCATAAATAGTGTGCTCCCTGCTTCCCCCACCCCCCACCCCACAAAAAAAATTGTCATTGAATTCAACCAAGAAATGTCAAATGGTATTTAGACACCCAAAGATTATTTAAAAGCAAAAATTAGAGAATCAAAGGATCTGTTCTAGACTTCAGAACAGTTCCTACTCTCCTAGTCCAACACAGACTGTATGCTCATCTTGTGAGCTTCTGGACAGGACAGAGCTGGCGTGGGACCTACTTATGACCATTTGCCCATCCTTGACATTGTTTTATCACTTACAAAAGCCCAAAGTTAATAATCTAACACTGATCTTGTCCACACAAATTGAAGGTGTCTTTTGTTCAGCTTCTCTTGCTTAACAATTTATAGTACAATTTTTGTGCTGAATGCTACAAAGTTCAAAAAATAGGGTAAATACTAAAATAATTTAAGACCCAATGTTGCTTTTATGAGAATTCTGCTTCTGTTTTATCTAAATATTTTCCACCCGAATGGACTTTAAATGACTTGTATACAATGTATGCCCCCATCTCTACAAGAACTACTTGAATAATGTTGTAATTAATATGTACAGTCACACAGATTTTCCCTGTGAATATAAACACAATCTCCACTTACTGTACCTATATTTATACTTCTCTAAAATAAGCATCGATTGAGTTAAGTGGAGTGATGTGTGCAATCTGTAGCAGAATCCTGAGCATGCAGAATGTGCTGAAAATGATGCATATGTGATGGAGCCAATATTAAGCATGCAGCAACATGACTGATGGGAGTTCTTTGTGCTGAAAGTCCAGTGAGTAGGGAACACCTTGGTGTATTATTCTACAGGGTGATACGCGAACCCTAGTGCATAACAGTTATAGAAGCAAAGGATATGAATGAGTCTCTGTTCAAACTTCCAGAGGGCTGTAACCGATTTTTGGGTTTTTGTGTTAAATCAGAGCAAAGTAAAAACAATTTAAATAATCTTTTAAGGCAGAGCTTGCTCTTTGCAGGGGGTGCGTCACTTGCTGGAAAGGAGCTAAGTGGTCGGAAGGCTACCTTTTCTAGCAGGAAGGCAAGGACGAGGATTTTTGAGCGCCCTTGGGGCCCAGCCGTCTGTAGGATGACACCTTGGTAAATGGGGTGGAGTACTCACGCTTATCCTCACAGTGCGGCAGGGAGTAGGAAGAGGAAATCCGAGGCAGTTCCTTCAACATCTCCATTTTACGGCTGTGCCATTTGAGAGCCAGAAAAGCAAAGTGACTTGAGATCACACACGCAGTTAACAACAAAGCCAGGACCTCATCATCTCTCAGTTCCCTGCCTCTATATGTTTGGTATCATTTAGAGGAGTTGAAGATAATCCACCTATAGTGAATACATGAGGCTATATTCTATGTTTTATGAACATACAATGATTCATGTCTAAAAAAACCCTCTGTTTTTTATTCTGACAGACTGACCTTCCAAAAAATGAAGTAGAAAGTGAATACTGATATCCAAGGGACTAGCTCCATCTGACTAATATCTAGTTCCATCCATCTGATATCCAAGAGCTGTTTGCATCCAACTCACAGGCCTCCATTCAATGGCAGCAGGCCACTTAGCTGTCCCTGTGCTGTAAGAAGTCATGAGGCAGGGGTAAAATGTCTGGGCCAGGAAGGATCTGAGAGTTCAATTATTAATGTCCTTCCACACAGACATCTTCCCTGTAACATCACTAATAGGCTATGATGAGTCAGCCTTTGCTTTAGAAATTCCAGTGGCAGAAGCTTGCTCTCAATATATTCTGAGGCATTGTGATCCATCACATTGTGTTGTTTATCCGGAAATTGGTGATCAGGATTACAAAGTATGGTTGTATAAGCGTTCTGAGATTCGCGCAATGATGTCTGGCCACACAGAGAGAATCACAACTCAAATATAGTAGCCCTGTGCTCGGCAAGTGATTGTGTCTACTTGGATAAAGGGGCATTCTTTGTACAAAAGCCCCTGTGTCTCCCAAGCCAGGCATCAGCGGGGCTGTCAGCAGTTGCAAGAAGAAAGGAGAGGAAGTTCAGCTTTATCCAATTTACATCGACACAGTATAAGCAAATGGTGGCCCTAGTGGCAAGATGTACAATGCTTTCAGACATCAGGAGAGAGGTGAGCAGGAAGGTCTATAAAATAAGAGTGCTGAGCTGGGCACTGATGCCCAGAAGTGATTTTTTGAGTGCGGTAAGTAGATGAACTAGTTCTTTAGCCTTGCACCACCAGTGAGCTTCTGCACTCATCAAAAGCTGAAGTTATGGACCCCTTTAAAGATGAAAAGAAGCTGTGCATGAGGACTCTGGCTGGACAACCTCGAAGGTGGAAGTAAAGAATGTAATGCTAAAGCCCACTATTCTGGAAGGTCTCCTAATGTAGCAACACACCAGACTCTTTGAGCATCTAGCTCCAGCCTAACTTCCCAGCCTCATTTCCTGCATGTGGACCCTCTCTTACCTTTTACTCACCCCTCCCCTTCACCAAACTGACACCATCTATGCTCTGGCCACACTACACTTCTCACCATTGCACAGACATCAGGCTATTTGACCCTCTGTCCCTCTGTGCTAAGCTGTTCCCTAGGATTAGTCTAGCTTCTTCCCTGGAATTGACCTGCCATCCATACCCCTGACCCAACTCAATGGTTGTTTCCTTTGTGAACCTCTTTTCCCCACCCTGTTTCCATAACACTCAGGTCTCAAAGATGGGGATCATTCCTTATTTGTCATTGTATCCTTGATACTCAGAAAGAATAAATAAATTTCTTGTTGTATCTATCTCTAAATCAGGGCTGTCTGAAACAGTCCTTCACTGGACTTTACTTTTATGTGGCTGTAACTTTCCTACACTATCTCCCACTTGTTTTATCCCCCAATTCTTGAAATTCCAAATCTGTGTGATCTTTAGAAGTTCAGCTTCCTTATTTAAAATTGAGCTAATGATATAAATATGTCATAGGTTTAGAGGATTAAATGAGATTGTGTATGTACAATGCCTAGCAAAGTGCCTGGTTGTATTGACAAGAACTTCATTATTACTGGTTTATAGTCCATTCTCCCGGTGCACCTGCTTTTGGATCTGACTGAAGAGGGTTTCACTAGGTAGTGAAAGACTATACTTTTAAAACTAACTCAGGAAACCACTAATGTTAAACTAAAAAGAAGTAAAATCAAAAAGGAACATGTATTTTTCTTTAAATTGTGACTCCCACATTTACCACAGCATATAGTCATTTCTTTGACTTTTTGTGGAACTCGCTTCCAGTTCTAAAATTTCCAGAATTCCATGAATGACTTTCAAAGACCCATCGCCCCTAATTCTAAAGACAAGTGAGGCCCATAACATAGAGGTAAATTACTCCTGATCCATTTTCCTGGTGGCTTCTTGCATAAGCTAGATATCTGCATTATAGAGGAAACCTACCCAATGTATAGTCCCAATGTTTATTTCATATTCTATTTAAAATCCATAATAATTGATCTGAATTCAGTTGACCTGGGATCAGATTCTCTCCCTCTTCCATGTAAAATTCACTTCATTATCATTTCAGGTCATAGGTCATGATTTAAGCTTTTCCGTCACAAAGCTAACTAACTCATCTCTGTTTCTCACAGACCTCATTTGCATCGTGATTTTAAAGTCTACCTCGTTTAATTTAAAATCACTCTAAAGCATTATCAAAATGAGGCCCAGAATATGTGTTTCAGTTAATGAAAACCAGCATTATTGCCACATCCATATGTCTCAAAAAACAAATTTAATCTTATCCAGATCTGTCACAATTATTTGTCAGGCTAAAAGCTATTGATTATTAATGGTAATTACTGGCTTAAGAATTCCCTCCCCAGGTTCTGAATTTCAAATCACAGCACCTCAAGGCTTGCTGGCGGAGGCTGTTACTGGGACTGAAGGGAGTGGGAGGGAACCGAGGTGGCGGGCCTTTCTGCGGGGGGCGGGGGGGGGGGCCTCCGAGGAGATTGATGAAATCACAGATAGTCTTTAACCAAATACCAAGCCTACCTGACAGAAACCACACAGCAACTCAAAGGGTCCAGGAGCAAGAGCGATGCATTTTAAACATACTCCCAGCCTTCGGTCTGTCAGTAACAAATTAGACTTGTCACTTTCTGCAAGCAGATTTAGTGAGGACATTACCAATGTTAATGATCTGTGCTCGCCAGGGGAGGAAGAGGCTGGAAGCAGAGTTTGGTAGCGCCTAGGGAAAGCTTTCATTTTCTGTTCATTTCTTTTCTTCTGGCCCCATGTATCATGACAAGCGCCGTTTTTCCACAGCCATCCCTCTCTCAAGTTTGGGAACTGTCAGGCCACATGAAAATCTCATATATTCTATGCTTCAGCACACAGACCAACATGTACCCACTGTTTACCACTATCCAAGAGATCAATTTAGGAATGTCAGGGGAATTAACCTTCCAGAGGGTGTGTGTGTGTGTGTGTGTGTGTGTGTGTAAACAAAGGGCTCATTTTATAGGATGAAGATTCTCTTAGGTTGTCCACAGATGTGTTTTAAATAGGATCCACACTCTCCTGGACCTTGCTTCTTGTTCCCCTGAAACACATATTCTAGAGGAAGAAGCTTGAAACTAAAGTACAAGCAGGAACTCAGTGTTATAATAGAGGATCTCCAGCTTTAAGAGGAAAACACTTTAAATTGATCTGCAATAATTAAAGATTTTTCTCTAGTGCAATTTTATCAGGCTGCTACAAGAATTTTTAAAACATGTAATACCTATTTAGTCAGCGGCACAGGCCTCTTTTCCTCTAGATTATCAAATAAAAAAATGACAATAGCCAACACAACAACAGCCTTTGGGTGTGAATGACTTGTGTTGAACCATAAATATATAGTTCATATAATAGAGTTGCATGTTATTGGTCATATTGCATAATAAGGTTGCATCTGATTGGTTAATTCTTGGTACTAGAAATCCTTAGATACAAGTATAGGCACCTGATTTTTTTTTAAAAAGTCACTTTGGAGCAAAAAGGGTAGGTAATTACTACTATTTTTTTGTAAATCGATCAAAATTATACCTATTTTTTGGTCAGATCGGCAAAAAATATACAGGATCCAGCAGTAGTAATGCCTGCTTGAGTGTGGTTGGTAAGGGTATGTGACTGTCTCACACGAGATGGGCAGCAGTTTGAACATTTCACTTAAAATGTCACACGGTGTACTTGAGTGTGATATGGTTATGCTACAGCCTTACATCCTTATGATTTTGTAATAAAAGGGTTTGTAATAAAAAACGGGTGTTATTTGTGCTGGACCCTGTATATATTTTTTGGTATGCTGCCAAATTTTAGTAATTAGTTTATGTGTGCCATGAGATGAAAAAGATTGAAATTCACTGCTCTAATGCATAGATGCAAAGCCATTGATAATCATACTTTACATTCCTGCATCATTTTTTTCAAAACTTCCTCAGAAATGCAAATGACAGTAAAATCAGAATGTTTCTCCTTCCCAAATGTAACCATTGATTATACAGTAGATATGTAGTAGGTGAAGAAAATCAATCCATCTAAATCTACTAAACTCCAGTAATTATTTCAGTGACCCGAACTCCAAAATTAAAAAAAATAAAACTTTAATGTTGATAGCTCAGATTGAGAATTAGATTTGCCGAACACCCACAGAGGTTACCAAATACAAGACAGACTGAAACGTTGTGTTACATTAAAAGACATAAGTGGTTTCAAAGAGTAGGCTGTAAGGCTGGTATATTGAAACTGGGCTACTTACAGTCCGAAGTTTGTCAACAGCTTTGTATTCGCAGCCCTTCACACAACTCAGAGGCCTGAACCCAGAGATCCACAAATGAGCTAATAAAAACCCTAATGAAGGATAATTCAGAAGGGAAATTTATTTCATGGTCTTGATATGATGACAGTATGGGCTGTTCATTAATCATAAGGATTTTTAGGGTTGTGGGGGAGGGCGGGGAATATCGATGACAAAAAGAGAGCTCACAAACCACAGGGACAGACCTGACAGAGTCAGCTTTGCTTTCAAGCCCTAAGTCTGCAGCGGCATGGTAGCTGAAAACACACCAAGGGGAAACAAGGGGAAGACAAACAAAAGCCCAAACAGGCAACTCCAAGGAAAGCTTTCAGAAGCAGCCCTAGTTTCTTCTCCTGCCTTGGTTAGCCCAAGCCAGCACCTGCCCCAGCCCCCAGGGGGCAGCAGAGCCCTGTGCTCCTCTCTGACTGTAGGCCAACACTTTCTTTGCTTTGATTCTCTGGGCTTTGAAGTACATACATCCAGACACGTACCCCAAACTGAATTTCTACAGGGCAAACCTCAGTTGTTTCTTTTTTTCAGGGGGTTTTCTTCTTTTCTCCCGTTGCCTTCTTGCTTCTGCCTCACATACAGTTCTTCAGCATCCACTTCACCTCCAACCCCATTTTCCTTTCCAGAACTGTCATCCCTAACTAGCTGTTCTTAGTCAGGAGATGACTGAGTTCTGTGAGGCATCTCCCATTGGGAACCTTGCCCTGGTGCGAGAGGCTCTGAATTACAGGTTGGCTGCCTTTCTGATGCATCCTGAACATGATGTATTACCAACCGGGGATGGAGTTAGTTAGTGGCCCTTGGACTGGGTAGCTCAACAAACATATTTTCCAGACATATTGGATTTTGCAACGTCCGCCTTGGGTTTTGCCCCACAGGTATACTACTTATTTATTCCTTTAATCTCTAGGGCTTTACGGATTTAAGAGGGCCTGAGTCATAGGAGCAAATTACAATGGAGCTTTTAAAAGTTCTGTTTAAAACTCAAGATGCAAAGAAAAATCTAAATGAATGCCAATTCTGAACTTAGAGAACAATGGTTTATTTCCAACATGTACAACATGTGTTTAAAATCCAGCAGGAACAAAGGATTAACATGAAGTAATGAATGTTGATGGAAATATTTGTCAGTTTTTACTGTGGCAGCGAACAAACTCAAGATCTCAGTAGTTTGTAACACCTTTATTTTAGATGCATGGGTCTGCGGGTGGGTGATGCTCTGCTGGGCTCAGCTGGGTTTGGCTGGGCTGAGCTCCAGGTTACAGTTTGGGTTCGGATCTGCTCTGCTGGTTTTCCTTTTGTGCCCCAGGCTCAAGGAGCAGCCACTCTCTGGGCCATGCTGTCCAGGTGACTGAGGACAGAAGCTCCAAAGTATGAGCAGAAATGGGGAATTCCTCTGGAACTCCTTCACTCAGACCTTGCACAATGTCACAGTTGCCCACATTTTATTGTTCTAGGCAAGTCACACAACCAAGTCCAAAGTCAATGGGGTGTGAAAGCCATTGTACAGTAAAAAATGAATGCTTGGTCTTTGTTTTTAGTTCCTTTCACAGAGCTCCTGAAACTTTTGAAAGTTGCTCTTTGATATGCCAGTAAGGTGACACAAATGGAGGGGCCCCATGGTAGCTTTAGGATGGGTATTGGGTACCAGAAAAACCAAGCATATGAACACAGGTTAGACTCTCAGCCCTAACCCCCAGGTAGAAATAAGAAGCTGGGGACTGAGTTCAAATCCAGTGTCTAATGGTATAATCATTTGTGCCTATGGAAAAAAACCTCCATAAAAACTCCGATGATTGGGTGCAGGGACTTGCAGGGCTGTTCAATTTGTTGATGTGCTGGGAGGGTGGCAGGCCCCGGCAAGGCATGGAAGCTCTGTGCCTCCCCAGTTTCACTGCACCCTACGCATTTCTTCCATTTGGCTGTTCCTGAGTTGTATCCTTTATAATAAACCAGTAACGTAAATGAAGTGCTTTCCTGAGTTCTATGTCATTCTAGAAAATTAGTGGGCCTGAGTGGGGATGTAGAAAGGGGTAGTCAGCAGGTAGAACTGTAGGTAGCCTGGGGACCCCACTTGCAACTGACATCTGAAATGGGTGTAGTGTTGTGGAACTGAGTCCTTAACCTTGGGGGTCTGCACTAACTATGGGCAGTTAGTGTCAGAACTAAGTTAAACTGTTGGACATCCAGTCATTGTTGAAGAACTGGGAGACCTGAAATGACACATTTGATGCTGGAAACCAAGCTTAAGGAATGGACACATACTTATAACCAAATAATACAGTCAACCACAGGGTACTTTGGGACATATTTAAATGCATTAAAAGTACTGAGTATCATTGAGGATCCTCCAATCCCAGCTTCCTAGTCCACTGCCCAATCAACCGTAGCAAATAGTATCATCTCCCTTTTTTTTTCTTTCATAAAAACATCAACGTAATCCAGCGTGGGTCAGAGGAGGTCAGGTTTCCTAGTAAATATTTCATATAACTTGTCTTCCACTCAAGTTACTCAGTGAAGAAAAAAGACACAAATTATAAAACAACACAGACAAGCCCAGCATAGTCCTTGGGGCTTCCCTTTCCTCAGATCGTTTGATCTCATGACAGCTCTGTAAGGGAATTCCATCCCCCTCACACCCACCCTAGTTGTTCAGATGAGGAAACAGATTCAGAGACGGCAATTTGTCCACACTGACACAACCAGCATGCAACAGAACCAGCATTTGAACTTCGCCCTGTATGGCAGAAGCTTTTCTCTCTACTCAGTGTTTGTCCACAGGAAAGGTCCCAGACCTGGCTTTGTCCCAAGGAAAGACCAACTAAGAATTCCTGTCATGTAGATTATGAAATCTATCAAGTGGTACCTGTATTTGGAGAAGAAAGTGGTAAGGTAAAAACTATATTAATATGAGTAAACAAAGCTGGTATTAGATATCTCTGGCATAAGGTGTTCACAGCTAGGGTTTATTTGCTTATTTTTCCAGAGCCCTGAATATACCTTACAATCTACAAGTACATAATAGACAACCCCCCAAAGTGGGAAAAAGATCTGAGGAGACAATTCACCAAAGAAGATGAACAGATGGCAAAAAACACATGAAAAGATACCCAACATCCCTAGTCATTAGGAAAATGTAAATTAAAACCACAATGAGACACTACAGCACACCTACTAGGATGGCTAAAGTAAAAAAAAAAAGACAATAACAAGTTTTGACAATGAGGTAGAGTAACTGGAACTCATATACAGATGAAAAGTAATATTCTGTAACCAAAATTGTACAACCACTCAGTAAAACAGTTTGGCAGTTTTTTCAATGGTAACAAACCATATGACACAACTATTTGACTACTAGTTACCCAGTAAAAAGAACAACACATGTATACAATGATATTTATACATAAATATCCATCGATAGATACACACATAAATATAGTGTGATACATCCACACACAATGGAATACTACTCAGTGATAGGAAGAAATGAACAGGATACAACCACATGGGTGAATCTCTGTGCTAAGTTCAATAAGCCCGACTTCCCCACAAAATTATATGATTCAATTTACGTGAAATTCTAGCAAATTCCAATTGATCTATAGTGATAAAAGCAGATCAGTGGTTGGACAAGGACAGGAGACACAGGAAGAATTACAAAGAGCATGAAGAAACTTTTGGAGGTGCTAAACGTTTCTTATTTTGATGGTGGTGATGGTTTCATGGGTATAGACCTATGTCAAAACTTATTAAATTGTACCCTTGAAGCATGTTCAGTGTATTATATATGTCGATTATAATACAGTAAAGCTTTTTTAAAAATAAAAGCACATTATATAGGCATATTGTGAAGAACAAATGATTTCAGTCATGAAATCTTACAGCCATACTTGGCACAATGTAAGCATTTAATGCATGCTAAGGTCTCACTACTGTTGTTTTTATTGTCTTTGAGAGGGGATGTTGCAGGGTCATTGCTGCCATTAAGTATATCTGCAAGGATCTCCTTTTTACTTTCTGCAGTGATTGCCTTCCTATGTCACTGCTCAACCATGACAGAGCTGACAAATTTTAGCGCAAAGCCTTAAGACTAAGTCTGACCGAAGAACATTTTGTCATGTCTACATTTCACAATGTGAGAAGTATATTAGGAAAATAAAACATATTCTGTGTGAAGACAAATAGTTTCTACTTAGAATGGCTTTTGAGAATCCTGACTGAGCTACACTAATTTACCGAGCTCAAGAGGTTAAGTCTTCGCCCAACCATTTTCCCTTTTCACCCACCCTGACTGCTGAACGGGACTCAAAAGTTTCTGAACGTGCCCTGGCTGGTGTGGCTCAGTGGACTGAGCGCTGGTCTGTGACTCAACTGGTCTCTGGTTCGATTCCCAATCGGGGCACATGCCTGGGTTGCTGGCCAGGCCCCCAGTAAGGGGTGCACAAGAGGCAACCACACCTTGATGTTTCTCTACTTCTCTTTCTCCTTCCCTTCCCCTCTCTAAAAATAAATAAATAAATAAAATATTAAAAAAAAAAGTTTCTGAACGTTTCACTGTTTGTTGGGGAATGTGGGGTGAAGCTAGCCCAGCTCCAAGGTTAATCAGAATCCACATGGTTTGGCAGTTGTACTAATTTCCCAGGTATTAAAGAAGAAATTATTTTCACTCCTTTACTTGTGTTCTAATACCATTGCTAGGTAGTTCACCTTCATGGTATACGGATTCCTGCTGATACACAAAGATCCTGTAGGAAGTGACCTTGGAAATGCAACAAATGTATGAGTTTCTCTTTCAGCTGGAGCCACAGGTCAGAAAGGATGTGTGCTAAGAACCCTGGGGACTAGCCAGGGAAGTCACCAGTGAAGTGGCTGTAAACCTCATCTTAGGTAGGAATATGAGGTCTGTCCATAAAGTAGCCAGCCATGTAAAATGAAAAATAGTGACATTTACTGAAGAAGATACAAGATACAAGAAACATTATACATAGGACAACGACGCCTCAGTTCCCTTCTAGTTAGGCACCTCGGGACCTCACACAGTTCTCCTAATCTCCCTCAGCTGCCCTGTCATGTTTTCCTGAATCTCATCAATGTCTGAAATCTCTTACCTTTCAAAGGTGATTGTAGTTTTAGGAAAAGCCAGAAGTTGCAGGGCACCAAATCTGGGATGTAGGGGGGCTGAGTCACCTGGGTGATTTGAGGTTTCGCCAAAAATCTCTGCATGAGATGTGATACATGAGCAGGGGTGTTGTCATGATCAAACTGCCAATCACCAGCTGCCTACAGCTGTGGCTTTCTGAATCACTGAATAGTTTCCACGGAGGAATGTTCAAGCTGAATGCAAAGTTCGATGCAGATTCGTTGTTCTCCTTGCTCAGTCATGTTGAATGTGACAGCCACACAGTATACATGCTCACTCAGTGGCATCTACCTCCCCCACCAACTAGTGCAGTGAAGTTGTCATTGTTCACACATGTGCACACATTGTTCACACATGGCCACTCTCCTCGGCTGCCAGGTTACATCAATGTTATACAAATTGATCTCGTTATGTTAAAAATGGCTGGACTTTTTCTGGACAGACCTCCTATACAAGTGACTAGGGTTAAGTCCAGGCTAAATAATGATAAAAAAAAAAGCGGGGGTGGGGGAAGAAACTAAACCTCTACAAATATTAGGCTTAAAGAACATCAGTGCTATTGACTTTTCTAAGTTTTTTAAATATACCACCTTGAAAATTTTTATCTTTAGAATTTAAGGACAAGATCTTTTGCTCTCGACTTTATCCTAGCTCCTTATACATACAGACTCTCTCCATCTTACTGGTCACTAAGATTGGAATAGAAAGGGGAAAATGTGAACTTTGTGTCACCTTTATCTTCATCTAGCATAAATTTAGCACTTTTGGCCACTTTCTTGGAAACACTCTGTATGGAGATTAAGAGAAGGCAGAACTGGGGCTGAATCCAAGGTGATCTTTGTCCTCATAACTACAAGTGATCGAGCAAAATTCAACTCCACCGAAGGCAGGGACACTGTCAGCTCACCGTCAGAGCCATAGCAGCTAGAGCGTGCTGACAATAGACCACACTGTTCCTAAAAGAGAAACAGAAAGGAAAAAGTCCTTTTACGCCCCGACACAGGTATTCATGTTCTTGTTGGTGACTGACTCCTTTGACTCGGCATCGCGCTTGTGAAACTCACACATGTTGTATGTGCAATAGTTTATTCACTCTTCTCATTGTACAACATGATATTGGGTTGCCCAAAATGTCCATTTAGTTTTTTCCATAAAAAGGACACATTTTTCATTTTCACCAATAACTTCATTGATTTGGATATTTTGAGTATGTCAAGTGTCTCTCACGTGGTGTAACGTTGATTGTTCTCAATGTCTCAGTTTGATCGCTGTAACTTCAACTGGTCTACCTGACCATGGAGCATCATCCAGCGAAAAGTGTCCAGCATGAAACTTCA
>VMDR010016736.1:0-20843 GCA_007922815.1 Macrotus californicus
AAGGACATTATCTTATATAACTACACAACGACCAACACAACATCAGAAAATTAACATTAATAAATGACAAGTGTTTAATTCACAAGCCTATTCTTACTGACATTATAATGGATGAATATGATATGTTGTAGAACATCATGTCAAAAACAATTCTAACTCTGCTTCTGAAGCCAAAATTTATTTTTCTAATAACTGCTAATGGTATAGTTAGCAGATATTTTACTATTCTTCTCATTTTTTAATTATTCAATTAGAGATTTCTTACATTATTCAAATAGATTTTTTTTTACACATGAGAAATTACCATTGGCATTAAACTTAACTCTTTTCTCTCCTCATCATCTTTTCCTTTGAGTGAAGAAGACTTCTGCAGCCTTATTTGTGTATGCTCAAATGATGGGAAAGGAAGGCATTTCAAACCTGGTGTAGGAAAATCGTTGTATGTTTTAAATGTTGGCATTTTTTGAATAACGCTTTCAATACAAAAGAAGAATAAAAGAATACAATAGTATTATTCATAAGACATCTTTAGCATGTATATGTCTTTTGTTCGGTACAGAAAACACTCAAAGTATTTTAAACCCAAGGAGACTTTTATCCAGATTAGATACTTATAAAATTGTTGGAGAAGTGCTATATTGAGCTTGCAGAAGTGACTAGAAAAACATTTCAGATCTGATCTACCAGGCGACCAATGCTGAAAATAAGGATGATGGGAAATCAGCAAGCAGCCCCTGGAAACGGGTCATTTTATCCAGCCTGCTATTTTCCATGTTTCAGTTCACCATGTTACCGGTTGTTAAAGTTATGCAAACATCCAAATCAGAACTGACCTTGAACTTCTTTGCAAAACCTACTAGAAACTGTCCTAAGAATGGGCCCACTGAACTGTTTTTATATATAACATTGCTATTCTTCATATGAAAGAGCCCATACATTTCTCCTGTTCTCAGTGTGTCCCTAAATAAGAAGTTCTACAGGATACTTTTGTTTTCATGTTATTCAACCTAGGATATAAAGTCATGTGCACCAAGAGCACCATATAAATAATAAATAATAATATTTATGTCCTTCAGGGGAAGACTGAAACTTTTCTACTCTAATTGAGTTCTTCTCTTTGTGCGTTTGATGTTTTATTTATCGCATGCTTTGTAGGAGGGATTTTTCTGTTTATGGTTCCTGGTCTATTTCAGCATTGGAAATAGCTCCTGTCTTGTGTTGCCCTTTTCTTTGAAATTTTGTTTAATTTCAGTCAGATGAAGGTTCTTTGGCGGCTGGAGGGCACTTCTGTCAATAAATTAAGGAAATAAAAAATGCCATCTGCCACTTTTTTACCTACTATACAACATTTATCAATGTATCAAGAAAAATTGCTTTAGTCACAATTCCCTCACAGAGAAATTTATTTTCTTGCTTTTCTCTGATGACCTTCTAATTTTTAGGTGTAATCAAATTGTAGTGAAAACCAGTAAATTGTACACATATTATTCCTAAGTTTAAATTCTAGCCACTGTTAGAACATTCAGGCCATGTCACAATAGGGATGAACTGGGGGATGGGACAAAACCTCCCTTTCATGGTGCGTCTCTGACCAAGAACTGTACGTCTGTGTCCTCCAAAAGGGATACACTGCACAGCCTCAATAATAGCAAATCACTTAGCATGAGTAATGCCAAAAGGCGGTACTATGGAGTCTATGGACCAGGAGGCCTTTGGCTACTTTAGCTCCCTGGCAACCATGAGGGAGACCCACTGGTGAATGCTGCTCACTGTAACAGGGAAAAACCAGAAAGGGAATATAGTTTAGCATCATGTGAGCAAACTTTCGTGTCAGAGAGCTATGAGGTAGTATCTGAACTCTACTCTGTGACTTTGGTGATTTATTTACTTTGCCAAGTTTCAGTTTCCTCATCTATAAAAGCATGGAAAAAAATACTATTTTAAAATGTTGTGTGGAGGACTGAATAAGGTAACATTTATAAAGTGGTTAGCGCATAGTAATTGATAAGAAATGATATTTTAATATCCTATTAATAATGAACAGCCTTCCTGTTCATTATATAAAATAGTCACTTTGGGTAGATGCCAGACCAAAGTTATTCTCTCTGAAGGGACGGTAGAAGACTCATGCTTTCTATTCCTGATTGTGGAAGATTACATCTGCTTTGGGAACTTAATGAACATGGTAGGAACTCTAATTGAGAAACAAACAAAAAGAATAAGTGTAACCATTATTCTCTCAATCGCTTATATATTTAAATACATCTATTGAAGACATATTATGTGCTTAGCATTGTACTAGCTGTTGAGTCCCTAAGGGTGAAAAAGTCACACCCCTCTTTTGAGCAGCACACAGGTATGTTAGAGGTTGGTTTCAGTGCAGTAGAATCTAAAATGCACAGGAAAGTATACAGAATAGAAAAGAAAGCCACTGATCTTTTCACAGAAGTATAGAGCAGAGGAACTCATGGGCAATGCCAAGATTTTCCTCAGGATGCAGGTTGAGATGTTTTTGTAAAATCACTGGGCCAGAAGAGTTTCAGGTAGGAGATATCCAGGAAAAGAGAAACTGAGGGAAGGAGAAGTTATCTCATGCTCTTTTTTTTTTTTAAATAGCGGGAATTATGGCACATTAGAAAGGAGAGTGAAGTGGAAACTCAAGCATATCTTGGTAATATAGTTAAGAGTGTGAGGTATGAAGTCAGCACTTCTAGATTTGATTCCCTCTTTTGCGGTTTTCTAGCTGTGTCCTTAATCTCTTTTTGTTCCTTATCTAATAAATTTGGCAGGGGTATTATGGAAATTAAAGAAAGTGATTTTTTTAATGATTAGCAGAGGACTTACATATAATAAGCATTCCAAAAAGCTGTTATTCACATTGAAACAAATTATTAAGCAAATTTTATGAATTACACATAATGCAGAGAAAAATACACAAAAATGTAAAAAAAAACATTAACTATTACAATATGTTCTGTCTGTTGTTTTAAGTAACTAAATTATTTCCTCAGGTTGCCACCACTGTGTGTGTAAAACCTACAGGAAAGCTGGTAGCACTTTTATAAATGATGTCCTGGCACAGGCTACTTTATCTAAATACATGGTTTCCCTTTTTATGGAATGAACCCTATTTCATTCAGTTCAGCTCTGCTGAGTCAGACCTCTTAAATGGTTAAAAAGAAAAATGGAAACAGTGATAATTAATCACTAACTTGAATTAATGTGACTACATTATGCCCTAATAACTGTAGTTTACTCATGTCTCCCCTGTAATAATCCAAAATTAATTTCATTTTATGCTTGCAAATAATTTATATTATGAAGTTTATTTATTTATTTATAAAGGCCAGCCATCTTTCTTAGTAAAGTTATCCCTTTCTTATGACTGACTAGGTTGTGCAAATTGAGCCAAGGCTAGAGATACAGGCCTATCTGTTTCTCCTGCTCTCGAAGGGCAGCCGTGGGAAGAAATGTGATGCAGATAACTAAATTTGGGACCTGGAATCGAATTCCAGTCTCAGCTCCAGTGCTGGTAGGCACTCCGGTTTCCCCTAGAATCACCAGTGGAGGGGACCAAATGACCTCTAGGGGAAAAGTACATAAGCACTGTGAATACTCCCAACCAGCTGTGTGGTCCACCCCCTTAGACTGTAATATGAGTGCATGTTTGGGCGTTACTGTACTCCAGGCACTCTGCTAAGTGCTTTACCTTTCATTCTCACAGTGACTCTAGGAAGTAGGTTTTGTTTTCCTCGCAGGTGGAGAAATTGACCTGCCCAAGACCATACAGATGTTGGGTATTGAAACTGTGATTCAAAGCCAAGCTGCTGACTCCAGAGTCTGTGATCAGAAGCACTATGCTATGTGGCTTCTCCAATCATCTGTTTCCTCATTATATATAAAGTGAAAATAAATTATCATTAAAAAGAGAGGAACTTCTGCCCTGGCTGGTGTGGCTCAGTGGGTTGAGTGCCGGCATGCGAACCAAAGGGTCACCAGTTCCGATCCCCAGTCAGGGCACACGCCTGGGTTGTGGCCAGGTTCCCTGGTACAGGGTGTGCAAGAAGCAACCACACATTGATGTTTCCTTTCATCTCTTTCTCCCTCCCTTCCCCTCTCTTTAAAAATAAATTTAAAACTTTAAAAAAATAAAGAGAGAAACTTCTTAGCTTTTAGTAGTTAGCAAAGTAGTCATTGTTTTCTCTATGGCCTCTTCTTAGTTTTTGGTTTTATTACATGCTTGGTTATTCTACTTTAAATTAATTATGCAAATATGCTATCCTATAAAATAATCTCCAATTTTTTCAAGCCCATGTGTTCCCCATTCCCAACCACAGAAATTCTTTATGGCTTGGGAGATTATGTATCTTTTCTGGAGCTCATTTTCTTCGTCTACACACAAAAGACAAAGATGCAATAAACCTCTACAGACTTTTCAATTTTAAAATGTTATCTTTCTGTAGTTTTTATATAAGAATGGTATCAAAGCTGCACATTGCTTTGCTTTAGGTGCTTATCCATTCCAGCCAAACACATCCATTGTTTTGCACACAGTAAATTCTAATAAATTTTACTGTCCCACATTGTATTTGGTGATCATCTAAAGTCCAATATGTGATTTTTAAAAAGCATTTTAATTAAATAGCAGTGTTAAAGAGTTACTCTAATGTAGCTACACAGTAAATGAATCATGATCACTTAAACCTGAAGTATTCTAAAACAACCTGCCATCATGTTTAGACAATATCAGGTGGTCCACAAGGTGATACACTGGGCAAAGATTGGGAGCAGACTGCTGAAGAGAGCACTATAAAGAGATGCAATAGAAAGAATAGTTGTGTAGTGCAATGATCTACTTTCCAAGAGACTTGTAAAGTCCTGTTTTCAGAATTGAGCATTAAAAGGAAAGAAAGCAAAAGTCTGTTGTTTTTCACAAATTCCTCCTTTCTGGATAGTTCATGAGTGAGTTGAATTTCTCCCTCAGCCACACAGGAGTACATATATCCTGGGGCTACAAGCTTCTTGGTGCACCCATAATAAGGATAATAGGCTATGTTTGACCTGGATTGGCAGAATTTGGAAAGGAATGCTCAGGCATATTGCAAGAATTTGCAGAGCAGTAGGGATCTGGAAACAGACTCTTGGCAACTCTTCTTCCTTTGTTAATCATTGTGGGGATGGCAGATGGTCCTTGTGTTATTTTCCATAAGAAGTAGGAACATGGGGACAAAGAGAGAGGCCCTCTTATTCTACTGTCCTCATTTAAAATATGAGTTCTTACCTTAAGATTTAGATTCATAAATGAAAAACGTCTATTGAACAGTTAATTTATTGAGCGTCACCTATGTTCTAAGTACTATTGTGGCAGTGGTGGTAGAGCAAAGAACTAAACCCTTGCCTTCATGGAGTTTACGTCCCAAATATGACCAGCCACGTGATAGATAAAATAAATAATATATATAATATATCATAGCAAGGATCTATGAACCAAATCTGCTGTGTTTACTGCTTTTGTAAATAAAGTTTTATTAGAGCACAGTCATGCTCTTTCATTTACCTGCTTTTGTGCCAGCATAGAGTAGTTGCAATAAAGACAATAGGACCTGCATCTGTCCTTTCACAGAAAATGTCTACCGATCTCTGAATTAGATTCTAGTAAATAGTATGGATAAAAATGAACCCAGAAAGGAGAACAGAGTGTCCTTTAGACGGAGTCATCAGACAGGACAGGTAACTGAGAAGGTAACATCTATGGAAAGCACTGAGGAGGTGAGACAGGAAGCCATACAGCTTTTAAGGAAAAGGCAGTATGCTGAAACAATAGTAGGTTCATAGGCTCTGAGGAGGAGGACACTTGGAATATTCTAGAAACAGCAGAAAGGCTGATGTAGTTGGAGCAGAGTCAGTAAGGGAGGGGATGGTATGAGATCAAGTAATGGAGCAAAAAGGTGTCAAGTAAATCATGTAAGGTCTTGTATGCCATCATATGTCCTTCGGTTGTATTCTGAGTTGGAAAGCCTTTGGAGGGGTTTGACCAAGTGACATCTGACAAAACTTTAACAGAATTTTCTCTAGCTGCTGAGTTGAAAGTACACTGATAGAAAACAAGGCCAGAGTAATGAGAACTTCTCGAAAATGTTGTAAGAACTAAGCATGAGAAGAGGGTGGCTTGGAAAATACCAGAAGAAGTAGTAAAAAATAACAATGATAATAATAGAGACCTAATTTTTGATTTAACATCACATTTATTTAAATTAGGGAAATAAATTGATGTTATTTTGAGTTGAAAAAAAAACAGTATTTCTTATTTTCATGCAAGTATATTTGTGACATTTAAGTTTTCTTCCATATATGTCTTATTAGGCTAGCCATAAGGTGTTTACTAATTAGGATTTTAAAGTGTTTTTGTTTGTTCATTTGTTTCCCATAAGGAGGCTATGATTTCAATGTCCTGTGTGAATATGCAGGTAGCCTGAAACAGGAGGAAAATATCAGCTAGGTTCCTTTAGATTCTCTTTCCTTTACTTTTCTTCAATTATCATTGAGAAATTCAGCAATTTAAAATAATACTCTTCATGACTAACATGAATTAGCAATGTTCCACTGTAATAATTTCCCATTAAAATCCATGAAGCTCAGGTTCTACAGGATGAGTTCAGAGATGGTTACACAAATGCATTGCTCTGCAGGCAGTCTGTTTAATCTAATGTAAAAGACTCCATGGCTTTTAAAACTTACCTGCAAGAATAGCTGGAAACTTCAATGTCAGCAATGGAATACTGAGTTTTAGAAAAGAATAAAAATAAGGAGAGCATGCTTCATTGTGAGCTCTGGATCAGTGTGTGAGAAGGAATCTGAATAGTATCTCTCTAGGGTGTTGACCTGAAGGATCAACTAGTCGAAAATGTTTGTGCTGCTGCAGAGTGACCATTGATGATCACCACTTCAGCAGGACACTAGGGAAAATATGTTTAGAAAATGGAAATCAGGATAAAAGAAAGTGAAAGCCAAATTACAACACTAGGTGTTAGAGAGTTGAAGGGAAAAACGAAGTCTGCCAATTTCAATGCCCTAGAGAATATTTTGAATGAAAGGAAATCCTGTAGGAACCTTTAGTTTTTCAAGAAAGAAAAAGACTACAAGACTTTAAAAAAAAAATCCCATTAATTAGATTCTCTAGAGATTATAGGGCAACATAAATTTATACAATATTTGAGGTAGACATAAAATGTATATTTTGTTGAAACAAAGCTGGATAAAATTAATTTATCATAGCCAAGAGATAAACAACATTATATATTTCCATAGAGTTTAACAATTCATAGAGCACAGGTGGCAAACAAGGCCCACGGGCCGAATCTGGCCCTCCACTTTGTTTTATCTGGCCTGGCACCTTGTTTCTACCCGGTGGCAGTGCCGAGCTTGCCCCTAGTTAAGTACATAAGTAAATGGAGTAGTTACATTTATATAGTCCTGAAATTACATTCGGCCCTTTGAAGGCAACCACGAGGCTGATGTGGCCCCCAGTGAAAATGAGTTGACACCCCTGTCATAGAGCATTTTCGTATACATCCTCTCACAAAACCAGGAAGGTTTGTGGGTCAGAATATTTTTCAGATAAGAAAACCATGGCTCAGGAAAATTAAAAGACAAAGAGTTTTTGAACCAGGACCTCAATGCAGTATTTAAAACATTCCAACATAGGACATTTTTAAATACTCATGTTCTTTTTCACATCAATGGATTCTAGAATTTCATAATCACCCAGAAGCTGGATTGGAGAATCATGAACCACCACCATTTGTACTACATTTTCCTGTTTACACGCCCTGCCTGTACTCTCTCATTTGCTCTTGTCAATTTTCAGATGAGGAAACTAAGTCTTAGATATGTGGCTAAGGTCAATACAGGAGTACTAGTGGAAACCCAACTCTTTTGACTACAAAGCAGGCTGATATATAATACATATATAGTTGATACACAATAAATAAATGTATAGGACAAAAGAGTAAATGGATGGATAGATGCATGACAGATGTAAGAAGTCTGGAATTATATTTATCTCACTGTGGCTTCACTTTCACTCTAAAACTTTTCTTTGCATTGCCCTGTTAAGCCAAGAAATGTTAGGTGCATAACCTATCTGCATCCATAACATAAAGTATATTAGATTGTGGGTTCCTTTAAACAAGAAACTAAATATTGCTAATTACTTACCTGGCACATGACAGAGAATACATACTTATTAATGACACAACAGTTCTTTCTGGGATCATGTGCTTCCTCATAGGAGAATCCCCTCGTTCATAAAGTTTTCCCTGATGATCACTTCCCCACGTAGAGCTTTTTCCTTGTGATCTCTCAATACCGTACAGGTGTCTCTTTATGAACCTGTGTCTCTTCATGCATATATTACTTTGTAGGGCACTTAACTGGGTAGTTAACTGTGTTTTTTAGACCTCTTCCTCCTTGAAAATAGGCACCATTTCTTACTCATTATTTCGGCCTCACTATTGTGGACATGGACACTTTGTAAATATCTGCCTTTGTCTGCCCCATCCTTACTCTCAGCTAGAAGGGCTTGTAAAGGTGGGTGTGAGAAGTATACCAAGTGTAGCGAATGCGGCCTGTGAAGACGGATTGTAAAAGGCATCTTCGGGGTCAGGTGTGGGATTCGCGTGGTCTGGCTGGAGACAAGAATGCACTGATGTCTTCTTACTGGAGTCATGGTCCATTATTGTACCTTTAAGAATGAAATTAACATGAGACACTTTAAATGTACTTTTGTAAGTCCATACATTTTCCAATAGAATTAATTTCATCTAATTGCCACCCCAATCATCTATTAAAAATGATGTTTTCATGATAACATAAATAATGTTTCTGTACTTCAAAGTACTTTGAGTAACTTGAAGAAAAGTATACTGCAAATTTAAGAGAGAATGATTAACTTTACTATTTTATTAAAAATACATAATGCAAAGCTATAGTCACTGTACCATGAGGATGGTTAAGCATAATCAAAATAAACTTATTGTCCTTAATACATTCTAAGTCTCAATATTAAACATTTTTCAATTATTTTTTAATATTTTCTAAATGTCAATACCTTATAGAAGACTTACTATACTTCTAGAGTTAAATTGCTATGGCAGCTTCCTCCAGAACTGGGTTGCCTATTTCTGCTTCATGAATCAACTGTTTTTCTACTACAGAATAGGACTGAGGGAGCCCTCAGATTCATTTATTCCATTTAAATATATATATATTTATTATTAAATATATTATTTATTAAATATATTATATATTATTATATATATGTTTATTATTAAATTATATATATATAATTATTATTTAGGGTCTTCTAGATAACCTCACTAGTGGGGTGGGAGAAGAATGAAGTTCTTCAAGGTCCATCAGAGAAAACCAGAGATTATACAAATGTTATTTGTCAGCAAATATATATCGATTGAATAAAAGCTGTTTTGCCTTCTAATTGCCATGTTGCCTTACAAGGAACTTGGCAGGTCAGGGATTTGAGTTTCTTGAAGGAAAATGAAACGGGTTGCTGTTTGGCCTGACAGATTGCTTATGGGGAAATATACAACAGAGACAAATTTTTTAGAAAGGGACTCTGGGCAATGAAAGTGATTTATAGAACCTTTACATGTCTAAATGTGGTATTCACTGGGGAGTATTTAATGTTAAGAAGTGTGAAAGAGCTTAAATTCAAGCATCAAAACTCATAGGTCCAGAAAAGAGTGAACTCAAAGACTTAGGTAACTGACCTTGTTCTGTTGTAATAACCCACAATTGTTTGGGTCCTCATTTCAAGGGACAGTGGCTGTTACAACTCTTGGTTTGATGACTAAGATTATAATTCTCATTACCTCCCGACTGACCAACTGATTTATGGTATTGAGATAAATCTACTTTTATGTAAATCTTTTCTAAATATCAGAGGATGTATTAGATATTGATGTACAGAAAATACGTTTTATTTAGTCACCCATTTATTCAACATGCACTTATTGAGAATCTTCTGTATTCTAGGCTATACTAAGAACATAGTGGTAAATATAACTTGGGCCTGAAATATGAGAACTCACAGGCTAAATAACTCTACAGCTAACAGGGAAAGTATTTTCTAGTCAGCATGCTAAATGTAGAAATTGAGGTATATGAAAGCTCCCCAGTAAGTTTTGAAGAAAGAGGTTAAGGAAAGTGTAAAGAGGCTGTGAGGCCTATGCTGGGTGTTAATGAGTGAATAGGAGTTTTTCAGTTTGACAAGTAGTAGGGCAAAGCAGAATGAATGAATATCTAAAAGTGAAGAGATATAATATTAGATTATTTAGATTAATTTTTCAGAGAAAGCATTCACAGTAAAAAATCAAATTCTCAAGAGTCCAGAATACAGAATTATCAACATCAGTTGGAAATTATTCTTCCCTTTGAACTGAGGTCTGAAAACCACCAATCTCATCTCAAGTAAAGCAATTCATTTTACATATTTCAAGACCACTCCATTTTGCAATTAACTAAGCACATTTATATTTAAAACAGATATCCAGCAATGCTAACAACCAAATGAGTATTGTTTCATAAATATAATCCTCTCCCAGAGAAAGCACAGACAAGGTTTGATATTTTTTTTGTAAATAAATGTTGATTTGTGTTAACAAAAACCTTGTTTATTCCTCTGTCTACTTTCTTCCTCCATTTCTTGACCTTTTCTGTACCTAGGTATTGTGAACAGAAGGCCTATAAATTCAGAGGCGTGGGAGAATAAACCAAGGAGAATCAGGCTATGTCTGTTCAGTTAGGCCTCAATTTTGTCTAGCAGGAGCTTCTCATTTCTGCCTTTTTTCGCTACTCTGAATGAATCAAATCCCTAACGTACTCATAGAATCCTCAAGACAAAGACACAATTTGGTGGAATTCTACTCCACTATGTATGACACAATTGTCTCTGAAAATTTTAACATGTATCTTTTAATGGACTTCTAAACATAGCTTGGAATTCTTATAATTATCATTCAGCAAAGTCACATTAAATTCCTATATGTCACATTAAATTGCTATACTTCTCATGGAATAATTAACAAGAGCACAGTTGTATCTGAGAATTCATTATGCTGTATATTTGAAAATGGCAAATTATCTTTTAATTGTTCAAAATTTATGAATAGAATCTGTGAAAATATGCCAGCATTCTAAAGATTGATACAATTTTTACACAAATCTCTATCATTTAATTCAATAAACATTGAGGGCATTCATACTCTTTGCCAAGTGCTGACATTAATCTCATCCTTGCTCTAAAGGTTCACAGATTATTGTCACTGATTAGAATCCGCAAATATTTCTGAAGGTCAGTATTGATTTTTACTGTGACTAATGAGAACTGGAAATTTCCTTAAATTAAATAATCCAAGTTCAGCACGATGTTCCACATTGAAATCTCTGTGCTCTCTAGTCATAATCTGATTTATCCCATATCTCTTAAGTATACCAGCCATTCTTTAGTAATACCAATCTTTTTTCTCCTTCTTCTTTTATTCTCCCCAATCAATTATCAAAGTCCTCTTCATTTGGAATAACTTTCATGCCAACCCTTTTCTGGCCATTTCTGCATTAACTGGACACCTTTTTGCCTGTCACCTATACTACTGAAAACATATTTATGTATTCCCGATCTTGTCCTTCCTCTGATTAAATCTGCAAACTGCAGATATATAATAGTCCTAAAAATACATGTACAAACCCTCAACCCCATTAAAATACAAACAATAGTGACCCATCGTCCATAGAAGTCACAAACTCAAGTGCCTAGGAGGGCCAGGTAGGCGACAAACCGAGTGGAGTGGGTAGAATAAACATCAGGGAGCGCTAGAGACTCTGGAATGAGAGACAGTTGAGAGACAGGAAGAAGCTGACTTCACCAGAAGAGTTCATCTCCACGGTGCTCTCACATCACTGCACCTGCACTTTCCTCATCTACCGTGTGCTAAAGTGTGCGTACAGTTCTTACCTCTTGCACTAAACAAAATCCGCATATTGTGATCTTGCAAAACCCCTTCCTCTGAGTTGGAGTTTTATGAAATTGTGTTGAGTAAAATTAGAAATGTGTGAATTGCAGGGTTTCTTTTATCCATTTTCTGATATAAAGAATGGGCTGTGTCTAAATGTAAAGTAAAAATAATAATTAAAAAGAAAGTGTTGTTTAAAAGAAAATTTACCTCTTGCTGGAAGTGCTTTTTAAAAAAGCCTTAGTTCAGTATAAACCATCAAAACCGTTTATTAAATTATTTAAAAATTGATCTAGGATGTATTTTCTAAATATTAGGAGGAAAAACTCATTTGGTCAGGAAATAAACTGGGGCTTCTGTGTGGGCGGTAGTGTCAACATGTAAACCGATTCCCCTGGTAACACAGTGCATAAAAACATTTTGTTCAAACCATGGGGTCCTGCTGTGTTGTGTAGTTTCCTGCCAAAATATTCCTTTGCTGTCATGTAGATAGCCAAAGCTATTTGTTAGGAAAACTCCCTTCTCTACTCAAACAGCCCAGCTCAGCACTTTCAAAAGCTCACAGGAAACACACTAATCTTGAAACCATTAGATAAATACAGGTAGCCTGAAGTCACATAATCCGTGAGACAGCCTTCTCCTAAACTCTGATTTGAGGGTGATTTTGAACTATATTCTTAGCTCTCCAGGAAATCTCAGTCTAGAGTGCTTCGGGATTGAGCATTTAGGTCTACTTTAATAAGGAAATTTACTAAAACAATGTTGGGATCTTTGCAGGTAATTATGGCACCCAGAGAGAGTAATCTAGATCACATTCTCTAGAAGCCCTATAATTTAATTAGAGCATCCGAGTGTATGACTCAATGCCAAATTTTTCATACCTTGCCGCTCTCTTTATGTTGACATGAAAAAAGTATTTTAAAATAAAGCACCTAAGTAGTTAGAAATAATTTCCCATCGTTCTACCTCAAAATTAATAAGATTAAAAAAATAACATGAAGACACTAATATATACAGATTCACTTAGCAGGAATTCTGATTTGTGTGGCAGAGGATATTCCCAATAAGGCTGTGTAGGAGTTTATTTTGTCTGCAGTTAGGAAATTCTCAGTAACAGTCCAAATAGTCAATATCAGCAGACTAACGGAAATATCATGAGGTCTTATTCCCACTGTAGTAAAGTGATCTTAACCTTGGTGTTACAATTTAGAATTTGCTGTAGACTTGGATCGAACAGTTTATACTGAGGAATGAGAGGTTTTGTTTGGCAATGCTTGTGAAGGGAAGCGGTAATATGAAAAGAAGAAAGAAGAATTCATTTTTGAAATTAGGGTATAGTCTAATAAGATAATGTTGCATGACATGTTTGTAAGTGGTGTTTAAAAAAAGGGGTGATATGAATAGAACTGGTGAGTTCCCTTGGGTTATAGGGTATAATGAGGCAGAAAAGAAGACAGAATGTGGCCAATGACTAACTTTACTCTTTGCTCACTTTTCTTGTCACAAAAACATACTCCAGAAAACACATTGGCTTTTAAATGCTATAACATATACGTGTGTGTGTGTGTGTGTGTGTGTGTGTGTGTGTTTGTGTGTGAAGCTCTGAAGACCAATGGAGAGAATCACATACAAGTAGTTAAGCCCTCTTGTTATTTTAGGTAGATGTGACTAATAGTAATTCTTGGTACTTGGTGTTAGAAAAGCAATCAAATTGATACAGTTCAATATAAGATAAATGTTGTTTAGCTGAGAGGGGACACTTGCCTTTCACTTGCCCAAATTGTAAGATCAACCTGAGAGCAGAGAAGACAGGAACATTTCTAACTCCCAGATCTATAGCAAAGAGAGTAGGACACAGGGCCAGGGGTCCAACTACCTGGTGTGAATCTGGCTCTGCTGTCTTTTGCTACATAAATTGAGTCAACTGAGTCTCTTCGTGCTTCAGTTTTTATATTTGTTTAAAAGTGGGGATATTAATACCACCTATATATAAGATTATTGTGAAAGCTGAGTTGACTGTTTAAGTGTTTAGAATAAGGGGTAACACAGAGTAAGTGCTCAGTAGATATGATTATTCATTATCAGTTTGTTCTGTTACCCAGCTTCAGTAGTGCTTGTGAGGGAAGTGGGCGACCTTGCTCCCAGAGGTTAAAGAACAGTCTTTATGGAATTTATTAGATGAGACTTTATCTTTTCCCTGACTTCCTCCTACTCTTCATTCTGGTTTTCTAAGCTTAATAATTTTCATAATAAATACTTACTCAACTGATATTATTTCTGCTAGTTTATAGCCTGCAATTAATATTTTGTAAGTCACTGTTTATTATGAATAATTTCCACAAAAATTTAGCGATGTCACTGACTGGTTTAAAAAGAAAAGAGTTATTTACATTATTCCTAACTTTAGTAAAAACTTCTATTTAGCTTGCCTTCAGATTGGCATATCAACTGTATTTTAAATCTAGTAAATGTTTAAGCAAACTCTTTAACAGACATCTCCAAAACCTTCAAAACTGGAAAACCATCTCTGTCTGCAAAATGTAAATTCTTGTAGAAATGCAGTTTCTTGAGTATATCATAGATTTTTACCTCTGGCAGTCCTTCCTGTTCAAAGAAATCCATCATGGTGTCTAGCTGGTCGAGACAATCTCAGTCCACGGCCTGGCCAAGGCCAGTTCCTCCGTACTAGAGTTCTGACTTCACTCATTGCTTTTATCACCCAATTCTTTGCTGCCTTCTACTACTAGGCTAAACTGTTAGAAAGTTCTCATGAGAATTTTTTTGATTTTTTTTTCAGGCCTGCAGACGTAAATTCTGATTTGCATGCCATTCTTGCTAGTCTACATTTAACAGTGAGGCAGAAAACTCAGAGTAGTTCAGAGATGTGCAAAGAATCAAGAACAGCCCCCATTTACCACTGATCACAGGATCAGATTTCCCTAAAAATACTTCTTCTGAAGGATCACCAATAAGGCTGAGATCATTAAGAAGGATTTTGAAATGCCCTATTGTTGCAAAGCAAATGTGATTTTTTTCCTTAATCATAAGTAAAACTGATTTCAATTCTGTCATTCAGTGTTCCCTTTTAGGGAACATGAACATGGTGTAGGGATCAGGAGGCCCTGCTTTGTGCACTGTGGTGTGGCTCGAACCCAAGTGTTTATGAGGAAAGGCACACTTCATAAAATTCTTCCACTCAACTCCTTTCCCCATTGAGGCATTATGACTTTGTTAAGGGATGGTTACATCTGTAGTTCTCATTAGTTTGATTAATGGTATACCTCTAATAGAGGCCGCCACCTGACATTTGGGAAAAAAATACATGGCAGGTAATTTTTAAAAATACTGAACCTGTCCCCTTAACCTAGTTTCATTCCCTCTGGTAAGGGCAGCAGTTGGACGTGGCACTCATCAGTGGAAGACATCCTCTCCTCTCTCCCTCTCCAGTTCAGTGAAAAGAAAGACAGCCTGACTTTCTGCAGAAGCTAAAGCAAATGTAGGGAGAGAGCTGTTAAACATCCCCAGCACAGTAAGTGCAGCCTATCACATCCACAAATTTTAAACTTTACATTACATGTCAACTATACACATTAATGTTTCACTAGAATATTGAATTAATGGAGTGACTCTGTTCCCCATAGATAATGCATCTCAAGTGCCTCGCTTGTCTTTTCAATTAGAAAAACAATGAGGTGTAAACATAGGCCAATTTCAAATTTTTCAAATGCTGAAGTAACATTAATATTCAAAAGTCTTTGCTCTGGAGTTGGCTTTGAGTCTCGCTACTGGTATGACTTTCTTCAGTTTTGATCTTTAGAATTATTACAATTGTTCCTCTAGTCCTGATCATTATTGACCATCCCTTGTAACAACCGGATGTGACTTTAATTTTGTTCTACGAGAAAGCTTTTTTAACATCACAAACACGTGTAGAGGATACTGCACTGCCTTTGACAGCCCTTGCCTCCTAGGCTTGTGCCTGTCAGTGTGCAACCATGAACGTCACCCTGCTGGCCTCTCTTGTCAGTGCACAGGAGTCGATGCCTCCGATTTCTGCTGCCTTATGGCCTAATGGCAAATGGGTTTATTTAAATCTGTCCAAACAAATTGCAAGATTTTGTTTTTGTTTTTACTGGTTTGCTTTTCCATTTAGTGCTCTATTTCTGTATCCATGGCCACTTCTCTCCCAAGATTGCAGAACCTATGTCTCTAAGCCATTTCAAAGCCCTTCTTCATCCCCTGTGCCACAGCAGGGTGGCACCTGAAAGCTGACCACAGCGTCTCTCCCTGGGCACGGATGTCCTCCTTTGTCAACATGTGTTCCCTAGTGGGTACTAGAATGACACATGTTTGCCACTTGGATGTCCCTGATGTGACACTTGAGGCAATGCCTTGATTATTTTTCCTTAAAAAATGTAAAATAATTTTACAAAATCAAAAAAGCAGAAATATTGCAAAAAAATTCAGTTTAAAAAATAGCAATATTATCATAGATTTGGGGAAGTGCTATAATCTTTCTCACAAATAGGATAATTTTACATTTCACTTGGTAACAAAATTCCGTATTTGAGAATAACAGATCTGTTGGTTGCAACACTCAGTCTATAGACTCCCTAACAGTGTTTTCCCAGTTAAGGAATAATGATTGTAATTTAATGGTAACATTGTTAGGCAGATCTTAGAAATCAAATGCTTTACTCTCTTGAATTTAAAAAGTATTTAGTAATGGAGGAAATCGCTCTATCCTAGAACCAATATTTCAATTAATATTTTCAAGGTTTCTTTTTACATGAAATTTCTAATATTATTATAAAATGCACGCAGGAAAGTGCCCCATGAAAAGTTGAAACACATGTGTAACAATGCAGATGTGAACACCTCTCCAATGTATATTAGTATAGTGTTCATTACCCATAATGGAAAACTTTTCTTCTTTTAATTTTAGCGAAATATTTTACTTTGTTAAGATCACAGAGCTAGGGGTCTGGAAGAATCTTCAAAACATACAAAGTACTAATCTTCAACCTCCTGGAAAGAGGCATCGAAAGATAGATGCTGTCCGTGACAAGCGTGTATTATGTCCGAGCATGATGCGTCTAAAAATTAAGCCCAATAGACAGTGTATTTTTCCTTCAAAGGAATCACCAGGGAAGATTCTTTCATAACTTGATTTTTCACTCTGTTCCACTGTCTAACAAGCCATAACAGCCAGACTTCGAGCTCCCAAAGTGTCACAGAGCCAGATCATCAAGCAGCATGAAAAGGAAATAAAAGGACAGAATATTGTGATCAATGGCAGCTTCCCATGCGATTTGGGAACTAACAAATGCCTATTACTAATCATCTAATGGGCAGTGACAGCAAGTTGCAAAGCACAGTGAGCACAGGTTCGATTTAGACCTAAATGAAATGCTGACTCTATGGTAAGTAGCTGTGTATGATCTCCAGAGCTACCACTCACAGAGCCCTGGCTTCCTCATCCAAAAATGGGGAAAATAGTAGCTGCTTTGAAGGAATTTTGTGAGAATTCCTAAAAAGTACTTTAGTATGCCATGTACACAGAATAATTGGTAGCTATTATCTGTGGTCAGTTGACCACGTAGAAAACACTGAGCCAGGTGATGCGACGGGTGGGTTGGAATGTATGTAGGCCACCACTCTTGCTCCTTAAGAAGGCTAAAAGCAAGAATCAGACCCTGTTACAGTCTTCTAAAGCAAGGCAATTGCAACATTACCCTCATGTTGGCTCTGTGGAGTAGGTATTGTCATTTCCAACTTGTGGATGAGGAACCTGAGAGTTTGACAGGTCACCTAACTTTCCATCATTATGACCCCAGGATGGGTGCTCATAACCACCACGTTACACATGACAGTGCATTGTCCAAGGGGGCAAAGATACGTACAAACATGTCTGTGAAAGAGAGTAAAAGGGGGGATCATTGTTGCCAGATACAGGTGAAAGCTTGTCTGTCTCAGTCTTTCAAATTTGGGATTTGTCATACCTTTTAAAAAGCTAATTTTTGAATACTGGAATTATAGAACGTGACCAGACCATTTTTCTCATAAGAGCCTCATTATTTTTTCCTGAAAATAAGGATTTAGTTTAAATTTGGAGTTCATATTTTTATACAAAAACTGAAAAGATATTTATATTTTACATAATCCTTTTTGCCAAGGTTTTCCTCATATAACCCTGTTCCTTCTATTGTGTGGGTACCTGATGGTCATGCCTTCTGTTTATCAGAGGTCCTCAGAGAAACAGAATTAATATGATGTATGCACCATTTACCCTTAACCATGCGGGTTTGGACTGCATGGCTCCACTCATATGGAAATTTTCTGAGTATGAGCAAATGACTTAAGTTATACATGGATTTTCCACTGCATGGATGGTCAGCACCCCTAACTCCTCTCGCCCTGCCTTGCGTAGTTCAAAAGTCATCTGTACTATAGAGAGAGAGATTTATTTAAGGAACTGGCAAATCCCAAATCTGCAGAAGAGGCCAGCACCCTGGAGACCCAGGGAAAAGTTTATGTTATAGTTCAAGTGTAAAGGCTCTCTGTTATCAGAATTCCGTCTTGCTGAGGGAGGTCAGTCTTTTTGTTGTATTCAGACCTTCACCTGCCTGGAGGAGGTTCATCCACATGGTAGAGATGTATTGCTTTACTCAAAGTTCATCAATTTAAATGTATTCTCATCCCAAAACAACCTAACTGAAACACGCTGAGCAATATTTGGCCAAATATCTGGGTACTGTGACCAAGCCCCATTGACACAAACAAATCATCAGAGGTTTCGTCGTGGCACAAATCTACCTACAGCATTCCAAATGCTTCAATGCAGTCATTCAGACACCGGGATGTTTTAGGTTATGATTACTGGTGACACCGTAAACTATTTTTAGTAGGGTGAGGTCTACATGTTTAAAGTAAAAATTAAATCAGGCATATCAGACCATTCATTTTTCCTTAGAACAGTGGAGAGAGAGAGATTAGTTAAAGCCTTTGTTTTCACATCTGAAAAGTCACAGATATGTATTAAGGTCATTGAACAAGGACTCAGTCTTTTGAATGCACCCCAATAAAAAAGTTAATCTACTTAATTGAAATTTTATTATTATTTTTTTAATTATGGAGATCAAATAAAAACTTACTTTGGAACATATGAAAATACTTGTGCATAACAATTTAATGACATGGTAATTCTGAACATTTTAGAGTATTTATGGTAGCAAAATTCAAAGCATGTTTGCAGTAGTTGAGTGGTATTTTACTCACTGTGCATAATCCTACAGACATTGATGTACAATGTTTCCTGATTCACTTAAATCAGGTATGAAAGAGAAACTCAAAAGAGCCCACTTTCATAGTCCTTCCATAGAGCAAGATCTTTCAGGACTTATGTTTACAGAAAAGGAGAAATTTGCACTGGAGATAATGCATATAATCACATTTGCTAAAAATAGAAAAGCCTTATTACATTCTTGTTTGGTATCCATTTTACATCATCACCTGCAGCTATGTTCTGTTGCCATTATTTCCAATACTAGTAAGAAGAAATTGCCACTAAGAACCTCAGAACAGAGGGCTTGTTTTGTAATTAATGTAACTCGGGTTTCAGCCTCTCCTGAATAACATCTCCAAAGAATAAAAATAAGAAGTCTCTGAAGACTATTGCAAAAGAAGTCCTTTGAAAAGTTCTTTGTGAATATGTTTTCTCTCAAAACATATTTGAATATTTATATAAATATGGGTGAAAGCTCTATTATGGAGGAGTTTAAATGCTTTTGTTAAAATAAAATCCTCCGGAATATTTGCAAATGGTGTGTTCAGTTCTGCTAATGAAGAAACAGCCTATTTTATCACAATCAAAATTGTATCTCTAACAAAAATATATCTGTTTGTCTACCTTAATTTTTTTTCATGATTTTATCTTTTAAGATTTTATTTACTTATTTTTAGACAGAGAGGAAGGGAGGGAGAAAGAGAGGAAGAGAAACATTAATGTGTTTGCCTCTCTTGCACCCCCTATTGGAGACCTGGCCTACAACCCAGAAACGTGCCCTGACTGGGAATCGAACCAGCTACCCTTTGGTTCACAGGAGGGTGCGAATCCACTGAGCCACCTCAGACAGGGCTCATGATTTAAATTTTTACCACTTTTTTTGCAAAGTTTGGTCCCTTTGAAGAGTCTGTAGAACATATCATAACAAATCTGATGTCTTTTCATCCAGTGGTACTTCCTTTTCAATCTTCTTCCCCAAAGGTTCTTTGCGGGTCCCTGTGTTCCTTCTGCTGGTTAGGTGTCTGATAGTCATAAAGGTCCTGTTATAGCACAAATTAGCCTTAACATTTCTACTTTCCCAACGTGGTCAACCAGCCACTTTAAGTTTTAGGTGATGATTACTATGAGGATTTAATATTCATTTCTATTTTAAAAACAGTCTTGCACTTTCTCAAAGCCCATTACAGAATATCAAATCAACTTTATATTAACTATTGGAAATATCTCTTTATTGAAACCAATTTTTAATTTTATCTCAACTTTTGTTGGATCTATTTTTTAATCAAATACTGGCCTTCGCAATTCAAGATTAAATCTCATTTGATTAATTTCAGGCCATTTTTTTTCTAGGCTTTTTGTACTATTATATGATATCTCATCATTTGATATCCTCTCTCATCTGAGGATTTAATTAATGTCATTAAAAACCAACTGCAGATCATTTATGAAGATGTTTAACAGACTAGAGTTCAAGACTACTCTGAATGAAACAAAACACTCCACACTCGGTTTGAAAGACTCACAATACG
>VMDR010016737.1:0-20842 GCA_007922815.1 Macrotus californicus
TGGGTGTGTCCCCCATAAATAGATGACCCCTCAAATCAAGATCCTATACATATGCCTCCATACCTGAGCAAACTGCTACCACTAATTGGATATGCCATATCCCTCCTGTGTTTTGGGAGATAAATCTAGATGTCAGTCTCTGCTGAATACGATTAGTATTGAAGAGAGTTTAAAAAACACTAGAGACTAGTGAGGAAAATTATCCTTCATGATGTTTATTTTGAAAGATCACTGTTAAATGTAGCATTTCTTCTTCGTTTTCCCCATTATTCTCTGAACTCTTTAAGGATAGAGATAGTTCCCTAGTCCTCTTTCCATCTTCAGCCCTAACACAAGGTTTGGTATATTTATTATTGAATAAATGAATGATTTAATAAATACTAAAATCTATATTAAACACTTATAAAAACATTTTGGTACATAAGTGAAATATTCTTGGCATACATTCATAAACAGCAAGCGCCTACCAAGTGAAGAGATTACAAATTTGAGGCTCAGGCTGCAAAAGGGAAAGTCACAAGGTGACAATGTTATGACAGTGGCTCTGCACATTCGATTCTATGGCTTAGACAAGGGAAAATTTCCCCAGCCGGGTCTTTACTTCAAATTAACCTCAGTCTTCAGCAGCAGGAGCAATTATTTGGACCTGCATTTAGAGACAGGGAAAGGAAAGAGATTCCTCTTTTATGCCTCATTAGGCTACAGAATAAGTAACACAATACAAATGTCCCTGAAAGGATTAATGATAGAGCTCAAGATAGCTACTATTTGTTCTAATTGGAAATACGATCATCATTTCCTCTGATCTTCGGATCTGGGGATGAGCAAGGATCACAGCGTAACAGTAAGTAAAGAGGCAGCTGGAGAGAGGTGAAATCATCCTAAAGTGGGCTATTATCAGTTTGTTCTGCACTTCTTCCCAATTTCACACTTTCCTGAAAGCACTAGCCACCGAGCAGCATTATTATTCATGGTAGGATTAGTGCAGGTCCAGTATTATTGAGCAGTAAACTATTGTCCTAAAGACTGTGAGTACTTTGGGCTTGTTAGTAAGAATATTGCAAGGGGCCCCTTGGGGAGGCTAAGAAGCCAAGCAGTTGTGTAGACTTTGGGTGAAATTGTTCTTGGCTGATGCCCTCCAAGTCCTAGAAAATTCCCCCTATTTAGCAAATGAATTAGAGGGAAGAACTTGTTATTTAAGATAATTTATTATATTTTAAATATATGAAGGAAGGCTCTGAACATGATATTATTACTTAAAATATAATGTTGATAAGCAATTCTAGTTATCTACTTAGCTATACAGCTACTGTCCATCACATTAAGCATAGTGCTTAAGAGAACCTTGGAGAGCTGAAATGCCTAGTCTTCAAGGTGGGCTCCCCCACTACCAGCTGTGTAACTCAGGGCAAGCAAGTTCCTTTCTCTGTGCCTCAGTGTTCTCATCTGAGAAATGAGGATACTGATAGTCCTCACTTCATAGAGTTGTTATGAGATTTGAATGAGTTAATCTATGCAAAGTGCTAAGTTATCTGGTTCATAGCAAATACTCTCTATATATTACTTGTTATTTAATTCTCTGCCTACACATATGCAGATACCACAGTAAGATATTTATCCCATTTGTTTAAATTATTTTGCTTAACTGTTGCCTATATGATGTATTCCACTAGAATGTAACCTCAGGGAGAGCAGGGACTTTGTATTAATCACCACTATATCCCCAGAATTTAGACTAATATCTAGTGGAGAGCAAGTATATGAACAAAAAATACTTGAATGAATGAGTTAGGTAGAACCATGTGAAATGCAGATGTTCAATTGTTATTGATACAAAATGGTGGCTTTGTGGTTCAGATACATAGGATGAATGCCATGGACTTGGGGACAGTCAGTTTTGGCTCTCAGTGTAACTATGCCACATAACAGCTTTGTGACCTTGATGAGGCTTCTTCATTGTTCTCATTTATCATTTGGAGGTGATATATTCCTACTTCCAAGAGTTGTTATGGGAACAAAATGTATTTGGAAATAACTTGCACACATTCAATGAACATCTTTTGGAAACAGAGTAAATCCTAACATGAATATAGCACTTTAGAATTAACACAATGAATTTGCAAGTTTTATCTAATTTGTTCCCTACAACAGTATGAGGTGGTGCAGGTAAAAGAAAGCCTTATTGTACAAGGATAATTATTTACTACAAAGGAATCCACTTAGAGCTGCAACGAAAGTTGCACAGTGTGTCAGGGGAAAGGTTTCAACTGAGACTTTATCTTGAAAAAATGGAGTTAGAATAATGAAGATAATGCTTTCCTAATAAATATAATAATTTTGGTTATAATGACAACTAGGGATAATTATTGAAAACAGTGTTTTTTTTTTAAATATGATTTCTGGCAAAACTGTTTGAGAGCACCCTGTAACATCCTTTCATGTGTAATTAACGTTCAAGACATGATCAAAAAGAAGGCCTTCCAAGGCTTTCTCAGTTTTCCCAAGGATCTTTATTAATCTCTTGATATTTGAATGGTGCTCCTTCAAAGTGCCTGCCTTGTCACCAGCCTTGCCTCTTCTCTCTGCTCCAGTTTCAAGCGGCCTCACCAGGCCTGATCCCTCTATGTCAGTGGCTTTGTGTGCTCTGCAGCGCCTCTCTCATTCACTGCTTGGCACTCAGAATCTGTTCTGAAATTCATAGCTTTGCTTGGCAAAGTATTTGCATTCTATTTGTAGACTAATGATCAAAAACATTGATTTAATGGTTAGAGATAGATACAAATCTTTAGAGAGAAGAGATGTGGAAAGCAGTCTAATTTTAAAAATGATCAACTCATTAGGCCATTAGGGAATATTTTCATATCATGATGGTGTCTGCTTTCCTGTGCAATTTCATTACTGTGCAGACTTGGCTAATAAAATTGAGGTAATAAGGAACTTCTGTATTATTACTATATTTGTTTTATAAATGATTAAAATACAGCTCAGAGAAGTTTAGTGACTTCTATACAGCAAGTAAATACTCTCCCCTAATCCACGCTCCTTATGTAAAGGTGCAGATAAAATTGAGGTTCAGTAAATTTATTTCCTCATGGTGGGTAGCAATTTGGATTCATGCTTTATTGTAATAAAAAGTCTCTTCACAGGACCAATCACTTTGTATAGGTATTAGGATTTCTGAGCAGTAAAAAGTTCCAGGATCATGTCTTTTCTCCTGCAGCTGATTTTGTTTTCCATAGGAACCGAATGATCCTAAGTCTGACAGTTCCCTCATGAGAAGATTGAATGAAATAATGGAAAGGGATTTGAACTGAGAATCAAGATTTATGGGTTCTAGGTTTAGCTCAAATGATAACAAATTGTCAAAAATCAAGTGTGACCTTGGGCAAGGACCTTTCTCATTCTGAGTCTTGGTTTTCTTAACCTTTAGATAAAGATCCTGAACTAATCTATCCCTAAAGCCCTTTCTTTGTCAAGGTTTCATGTGTCTGCCTACCACCTGAGATCTACTACAGGTCAGGCAGGCTATCTGTGTTGCTGTGAACTTGAACTCTAAGATCTGACAGAAGAGGAGTGTAACTGCAGCTCTCTGCTTTCCTTTTCCCCATAATTCTCCTTATCTCTTTCTTTAACCCTCAAATTTATCTAGTAGGCAGTATTTTGGCAAGACATGGCTTGAAGAGTCAGATAAATGTGGGTTCAAATCCCAGCCCCTTGTTGTTAGGAAACACTCTGAGTTTCAGCTTCTTATCTTAATATTTGAGTATTGAAAAAGATTGGCTACTAGTATGGATTAAATTTGTAAATATAGTAGTCCCCCCACTTTATTCATAAGGGACACAGTTCCAAGACCCCCAGTTGATGCCTGAAACTGTGGATAGTATCAAACCCTGTATATTCTATGTTTTTCCTATACGTACATAGCTATGATAAAATTTATAACTTTGGCTCAGTAAGACTTTAACAACAACAATAATAATATAGAATAGTTACAATGACACACAATAAAAGTTATGTGAATATGGTCTTTCCCTCTTAAAATATCTTACCATTCTGTACTCACTCTTTCTCCCTTGTGACAATGGGAGAGATGAGATGGAGTGAGGTAGATGACAAAGTCACTGTGACATAGTGTTAGGCTGCTGTGGACCTTCTGAGTAGATGCCAGAAGGAGGGTCATCTGCATGATCCTGGGTGATCTCAGATCATTAGGCCATGATGATGACCATGGCTGGATGTCAGGAGCAGATGCTGTCAATGGCTGAGGATCCTCAATAGTTGAATTTTTTTGACTAACTGGCAGGTCACCTATACAGAGTGGATGTGCTGGGCAATGGGACAATTCATGTCCTGGGCAGGACAGAATGGGACAACATGAGATTCTATCCCTCTAATCAGAACAACATGCAATTTAAAACTTATAAATTGCTTATTTCTGGAATTTTCCATTCAATATTTTCAGACCACAGGTGGCTGAAGCCCTAGAAAGTGAAACAGTGATAAGGCAGGTGGCTGCTATATATGTGAAATATTTGGTATAGAGGAAAAAGTCAGTAAGCACCAGTTCACCTTCTCCAAACAAAGGATATAAAACACATTTGCGATAGGGCCAACACACGCCCTTCAGCAGGAGAACATAGAGATGCAAATGGTTAGGGGAAAACAACAAAGCGTTCATTGGAGTGAGCTAAGATACCTGCTTTTATGTAGTGCTTATGTAAAAGGGCAGGCTTCCACGAGGAAGCCCTGAAACAAAGCACTAATGTGGTTACATTTAACGCAGCATCTTTTTAGTGACCTCGAACTTCAGACAATTGCTTGGCTCTCTTGTTAATCTCAGAAAGTTTGGTGTTTTTATTGCCAAAAACAATGCAGGGGATCAGCTCTGTCCTTCAAAAGATTCTATTAGTATTTCACTGTCTCACTTCTATCAGGCAGACCAAGGTAAATAGTCCTTTAGGTAGATGAGATATTGGTCCTTCTGGTTAATGTTTCCAATTTTATCTGTCTCTTTCTATCTAGCTATCTATCTAACTAGTATCTCTAACTATCTATCTATCTGTAGACCAACCTATCTACCTACCTGTCTATGACTTTACCTAACCCTGATTTCACATATTATTTTTTTGATTTGGACCTGTATAAAATGCTCACAAACATGTTTCCAGAGTAAAAAGAAGACAAATTACTGTTACCCTTTTGTTAGATTATCTTCGACAATATCTTAATTAAATTCAATTTAATGAAACGAGTTCCTACCATGTGCACTGGCATATGATTTCTTTTGAAGAGATCCCAACAGAATGGTTCCATCCTCAGAGGTCAAATTTCAGGTTTTCAGAAACTGCAAAGCTGCCCAGCAGAAGGTAGCCAAGGCCAGGTCTAACTCTGGGAGGGCCTCGTGCCACTCCACTGCCTGTATCACTGTCCTTCTGGGATTCTGACAGCAGCACAGCAGGGGTCTCCCAGCAGGCTTTAGGTAAAAAGTCGGGCAGGAGTGGTGCCTCTGGCCTGGCAATTGAGATTTGGGATAGTTATCAGAAACCCAAAAGTGGCCAAGAGCAGGAAGGGCCATCGAGGATTGGAGGGGCAGATAGATCTAAGGGGAGGAGATCAAACTGGAGTAGAAATTGGGTTTTGGATGCGTTAAGTCAAACCAGCTGACCAGAGTACAGAGTCTGAATCTAGTATGGTTGGGAAGCGGCTTTAATCTGGGTACATCTGACAACGATCTTTGCCGTTATTGTCCCTTTTTTTTTTGCTCACATGATTATGGAATGTAACCCTACTCCATAATCATAGTACAAAATAATAGATAGTAACTCCTGGTAATGGCTATTTTTCTGTTTTCTACAGAAAACGTCACATTTAAATAGTCATCCAAAGACAAAAACCATGGCCATTTTTCTGTTTCAAAGAGACACATCTTTGACACATTCGTGGACTTCAGTGTAAACCATCACAGAGAATGAGTGAGAGAGTCCAGAGAACAAAAATGGCATTTCCTTCTCCTTCGAATGCCATGGTCCCTAGCACAGACCTACATGGGAGGTTTTTCTGTACACATTTTTCTGAGTTGAGATGATTACATTCATGTTGTTAAGAGCCAATCAGATCAAGCCATTTTTTGTCATCAAACAATGTTGTGTTCCTTAAGCCATCACTTTCCTTGAGTTGGAAATTTCACTTAATCGATAATGACTTTTCGGAGAGCCATTAGTCCAGAACCCCATAGAGTGGCTCTTGGGGCAGCTGGGCACTGCATATCTGTCACTCCTCTTTGACAGCCTGTAAGGTGTGACTGCAGCATCTGTACAGAGCAGGTTGATACCTCTGTCTGGCTTTGTGTGAGGATCCCCAAGATAGAACAGGAGGCTCAACACAGAGTCTGCACATGCTTAGCATGCTGGCTGGAATTAAATACCTTGTTTGAGAATCAAGACACACGTGGAAGGAAATGAAGCAAATTTCTTCTTTCTATTGCATTGCAAATAGGACTGAATGAGGCTTAAGTATAGAATTCTGCTTGGGTTGTTCTGAATCTAAATGGTTCATCTCTTGCAGGGGAATGATTGAATTATTTTGATATTTGAGACCAGGTAGAAAAATCAAGTGTATCAGCTACTTTATTCTTATATTCAACCACTCATTCACGCATTTGCTTAATATCTTTTGGACACCTATTATGTACTATAGATGAAGCAGAGAATAAGACAAACAAGTCCTCTATCCTCATGGAGCTTACCTTCAGGTAGAAATGAACAAATAAGTATATCACCTAATGTCAGCAATGAAGAACAGTAAGCCAGAGTAGGCTGATATGATGCTACCATGATGTCTGGTACCAGATATTGGGTTGGCCGAAAAGTTCATTTGGTTTTTTCCTGTACGATGGCTCTAGTAGTGCTTAGTTGTCTTTAACTTCATTCAAATCAATTTTGTTAGATTATATTGTGACAGTGTCATGTCAGTGTGCATTAAAAAAAAACTTATCAAAATTGGTGAATTTTTGTGTAACCATTTTAATATTGAAGATGAAAGAAAATATACAACATTTTTGGCATATTATGCCTTATTATTTCAGGTAAGCTAAAAATGCAATTGAAAAGCAAAAAAAAGATTTGTGCAGTGTATGGAGAAGGTGCTGAGACTGACTGAACATGTCAAAAGTGGTTTGCGAAGTTTCATGCTGGAGATTTCTCACTGGACAATGTTCCATGGTTGGGTAGACAAGTTGAAGTTGATAGTGATCAAATTGAGGCATTAATTGAGAACAATCAACACTATACCATGCAAGTCATGGTCAGTGATGGCTTTTCTGAGGAAGTGCTTTTGGGCAGAAATATGAATGAAATGAAGGACAGATCCATGTGGATACATAGGGAGGAGAATCCTGGCAGAAAAAGAGTAATCAAAGGCTCTCGGTGGGAATAAGCTTGGCATTCTGGAGGCAGCAAGAGGATTAGCAAGGCTGCATAGAATTAAGAAGGAGAGGGCAGTGGAAGATAGAATAAAGAAGCATGTGGTCTGGGGTATAGGGTTTTGATTTTGTCCTAAGTGTGAATAAGAAGTAGAGAGGGAAATAAAAAAGGGAGAAAGAAAATCTGATTTACACATTTAGCAATTATGCTGTGTGGTAGGCATGATGTGGCCCCTCTGAGGATGTCCATGTCCTACTCCTTGGAACCTGTGAGTATGTCACCTTACACAACAAATGGAAAGTAAAGTTGCAGATGGAATTAAGGTTGCTAAACAGCTCACCTCCACACACACAGAGGTGATGCTGGTGTATCCAGGTAGTCCCAAGTCCCAGTGTAATCCGAAGGGTCCTTAAAAGTAGAAGAAGGTAGGGGACGAGGTCAGAGTGATGTGATGTGAAAAGTTCTCAATCCATGATTCCTGGCTTTGAGATGGGGTCACAAGCCCCAGTGTGTGGGTAGCCTGCAGAAGTTGAGCGAGGGAAGGAGATGAATTCTCGGCTAGAGCCTCCGCAAGAAATGCAGAAGAAGAGCACCTTGGTTTCAGCCCAGTGGGAGTCATGTTGGGTCTACAGCAGAGTAATATGATAAGTTTGTATTACCTAAACCACTTGGTTGGCGGTAATTTGTCACAGCAACAATAGAGTTTTAATAAATTCTGAGATTGTGATTTTATAGTCTGGAGAAAATTCATAGCTTAGACTAGAGTGGCCATGGTGGGGATGCTGAGGAGTCATCAGATTTGGGCTATATGAACAATCTGACAGAGATTGTTTTTGAATAATTCTCAAGTTTTTGGTCTGAGTCATTGAGTCTGAACAATTGGGTGAGTAGGGGTGCCATTTACTGACCTGGGAAGACATGGTTTGGAGGAGAAAGTGAGAGTTCTATTTTAGAACTTCACGTTTGAGATCCCTGTCACATATTCAGGCAGAGACATTGGTTAGACAATTGGATAAATCAGTCTGAAGCTCCGGAGATAGGTCAGGGCTACAGATATAAATTTGGGATGGCAATGCTGTAGAATAGAAAGGGCTTTTATCTAAAATATTATGCTGCCTCCGTATCAACCCCAAATGCTTATTTTCGAAGTGTTATGTGAGAAGAAAGGCTGGTTCTATCTTGGTGAGACCATTATTATTTGGAGTCTTACCATAGTTGAACTGATATCTTAATTACTCTCACAAATTGTTTAATCACTTCTTATTCAACACAGTTTGATCTACTCAAATTCTCCAAAGTCCAGAGAACGGTAGGACCTTGTTTTGTCACAGGTTGGGGGATATAGCATGAATATTTCCTGAACGTATGCTCTTGTCTAAGCTTGCCAGGGCAAGCTTAGTGACAAAGACAACTGTGGTTTCAGTGGCAAGGTGGCTGTAGCCTTTATCTGAACAGTCGAAAGTGGCTCATCACAGGGTTAACATTTGGAGCAGCCTGATGAAGAAATAGGTGGGGAGGATACACCACTTCCTCTTTAGGACATGACCTTGAAGCTGCACACATGTCTTCCACTCACATCCCATCGCTCAGAATGAAGTATATGGTCCCATTTACTTATTTACCTATGAGGAGATTTTGGGTCCGGATAGCCATGTATGCAGCTGAGATTTTGGAGGCTGTCTTACTAAAGGATGGAAGAGAAAGTAGATGTTGGGAGACAATAGTGATTTCGATCCTATTCTGTTTCTCTGGACATGCTAACATTTTACACATTCTTCTTCCTGCTCCTAGAACACACTCACTCCTTCCTGAGGGTCAGACGTCAGTTATTGCATCAGCCCAAAGCCCAGTGTCAGCAGGTGATGCCTGGGTGTGGCTGCTCGTGCCCCAGTGGTCTCTAACTTAAAAGACCAGTTATTTGACCCCTTGCCAATGTAAAGCAACGGATTAGGAGCTGTATGGCTGCATTTAAAACAAAGATATTCCCCTTCCCCACAAAAAAAAAACCCTCCCATTTAGAAAAAAGGAAAAATCAGAACAACATAGCACTCACCTTGTAACAATTATCAAATATTGCTGTGAGAAAATACCAAAGACTCCTATATTATTAGTTCATCAGGGCCCCCATAACAAGACATTGTAGACTGGGTGCCCTAAACAACAGGTATTTATTTTTTTCATGGTTCTGGTGGCTAGACGTCCAAGATCAAGCTGTGAGCAGGTTTGGTTTCTTCTGAGGCCTCTCTCCTTAGCTGGCAGACAGCCACCATCTCCCTGTGACCTCACATGGTCTTTCTTCTGTGCCTGTTTCTCTATTGTCTCTTGTCCCACCTCTCTAAGGACCTCATGACAAAAGGCATTTAAATTACCTTTTTTTTAAAAAAAATTATATGTCCAAATACAGTCACATTCTGAAGTACAGAGGATTAGGACTTCAACATATGAATTTTGGGGGGCCCAATTTAGCCCACAACAACTTCTTCCCTGGTAGTGGAGTAAATTCCTTCTGTAGCTCTCCTGGAATCCTTGGTTCGGCTCTCTGGGCAGAACTTTCTAGATTAATGTCTTCTGTGTTTTACCCGGTCCTGTATTAGAAAAAGGCAAGGCAGGTGGTTGTCTCAGCACAAAATTGAAGGGGACACAATAAAAGTCAGTAATCAAGATAAAACAATTTAAATGAAATATTTTAAATAAAATGAATGCAAAAGATCTATGGAAAAGTACTGATTTTTAATAAAGACATGATCGATATTACTGATTCCTCCTTTTGCTTCATGTTTCAGTATGGCTTCCTATGGTATTTGTTACAGATCCTGTCATCATTAAAATTTTTGATATTTTTTTCACCATGGACTTTTTGCACTAATTTTGATTGTTCAACATATTGTATTATAATATTATTCATCTTGGTTACTGATTATATTTGCAGCCCCTTAAATTTTGCACCTGAGGTAAGTTCCCCACTCACCTCGCCCCCATCCCTCTCACTCTTCCCCCAACCCCTAGTTTTTTCTTCTGGGGTTTTTTCTTTGTTCGTTGTTTCTTTTATAGATTAAACTGTAGCTGGTGCTCATTCCCAGAGTATAGATTTAGTCATTCTCAACAAATCATTTTGTCACCTTTGTGAAAGACCTGAGGTAAGCACCCACCATGGGAGTTATTGGAGCGATTGAATCAGAGGTCGGATTCAGTTGTTCCAACAGGGAGAACCCAAGTAGGCAGTCCCCTGACAGAGTTCTGATCAAATGTGTTACCCATGGAGCTTAACTTTTCCAAGTCACTAAACAGCAGAGGTGTCCAGAGAGTTTAGGTCACTGTGCTTTTTCACCCTCCAAAGTTCTGGCATTTCTCCTAAATATCATTGGTTATTTGCTTACTGTTTTATGAAATATCAACATTCAAAAACATCTCAACATCTTAGACCTTAGAGCTTCCATGGTCCTCTTGGCCAATGCCTATATGCTTCAGTTAAGGGAGGAACGGTACCCAGAGAGAAAAAGTGAGTTTTTCATACCGAATGGTTAGTATTGACAGAGTCATGCTTGGAGTTCTAGTCTTCTGATTCTTATTCCACTGTTGTATTCTCCATGTTATGCTTGCTTGCCTATTTCACTCTTCCCTCTTCTTTTTGATTTTATAATGACCTAAGTCATACATGTTTTTACTATTTTTGGACATTACATTATAAAGTTCATGTACTACCAGTTTTAGTTTTTCACCCGTGTCCTCAGAAATGAGCACTCTTATGAGCTGATTCTCTATGTGCTTTAATATACACATATTCTTGTTCATGTATCCTTTTCATAGGACACACAGAGTATTGCCTTTGTTTTTTTTTTAATCAGGTAAATAAGATCATACTATACATATCGTTTTGCAATTTGACTTATTCACTCAATAACACATTTTGTTATCTATCTGTCTTGAGACACAGACCCCATCCTTTCCTTCAAATTAATATATGGTACTTTATCCAAATAGACCACATTATTTATCTATATTTTTAGTCATTTTCCTTTTGTTACATATTTTGTTTTCAATACTCACCACTAAAGCTAGTTAAATTTATACACTTAATATTCATGACTTTTTAAGATCACACACACACACATACACGAGCCCCTGAAAGGGGAGTGCTATGGATTGAGTGTTTGTGTCCCCACCCCCAAAGCTCATATGTTGAAATCCTAACCCCCAAAGATGATTTTATTAGAAGGGTGGGGACTTTGGAAGGTGCTTAGGTTATGAGGGTGGAGCCCATAAGTGGGCTTAGTGCTGATAAAAGAGGCTCCAGAGAGATCCCTAACCCTCTACCAACTGAGGTGATAGCAAGAAGGTGCTGGCCAAGAACCAGGAAGAGGACTCTCACCAGAACATGTCCATTCTGGTGCCTTGATAATAGACTTCCAGCCTCTGGAACTGCAAGAACTGAATTTCTGTTATTTATAACTATAGAGTCTTGGGCATTTTGTTATAGCAGCTCAAACAGACTAAAACAGACACCTACTGCCATTTGGAATTGTGCTCCATGCAAGAATATTTGCTACATTTTAATTATTTGATTTTAGATTAAATGTGTTAGGAGTCCTGGAGTCATAGATCATAGAATTAGAAGAAAAACCAGATATCCTGAAGTTTGACCTCCTCCTTTTATAGAAGCAACATTATAGGCTAAAGATTTAGTGATTTTTCCCCCCAAATTACAGAATGGCAGTTGATGATGTGTGCCCTCTATTCATCTCTGTCTCATGGGCCATTTTTCTTGCTATCTTCCAGGTTAGAATTCCTTGAGTCACCCTTGGCTTCTTCCCTGTGCCCCTTGCCCCTCTCTTTTTTTCACTTATTGTGACACTCCTAAGAACCCTTCAGTGATCAGGATAAGTTCTAGACTCTTCTCTTCCATCGTGGTCTGCCCAGAACCACTACTCTGGGATGGGAACCACCATTCTGTAATGTCTGCTCAGTGATGGCAAAACCCATTGGCCCTTCCTCTTGCCCCTGACAGGTAAGTCTGCTCAATGGGGACACTCTTTTCTTCTCAGCCGCATCCTCGGCATTATCAGTACAACCCAGGAGTTTTCTCAACACTATCCTACAAAAAGTCCAATTGGCAAGTGAGATGGAATCTATTTCTTATCCTTAAAAAAAAAAAACAACTCAGGACAATGTAGGGACTCCCTGAGACTGAATACCCAGTGGTTTTAAAAAACATATATTTATTGATTATAGAAAGAGAGGAAGAGAGAAAGAGAGAAAGAAAAAGAAACATAGGTTTGTTGTTCCACTTACTTATGCATTCATTGGTTGATTTATGTATGTGCCCTTACCAGAGATCAAACCCACAAGCTCAGCAGATTGGGACAGTGCTCTAAACAACCGAGCTAACTGGCCAGGGTTTATTTTTTATCCTCGATATACAACTTGGGTTGTCTCTAAAGCAGGCATATGTGATTCCCTGCATGTGATAGCTAATGGTTTGTACACATCACTTAGCTTTTACCTTTGCTTCATTTTTATTATCCGTATCTGGCATATCCTGCCCATGCATGCACTTTATACCCATCCCCAGGATCCAGTTCAATTTCCTCTGCTCCTTGAAGACTGATTTGACTGTTCTTGTCAATACTGCCCTTTTTTCTCCTCATTCCTCTATCACATACCTTATAGTGGTGTATAAATAATTCACACACCTCACTTTCCTTCCAGATACGGTAACGATAAAGGCCGTGATCTTCATTTTCTCTGTGTTCCACACAACATCCACCATGGTACTGAAAGCCAAATAGAATCCAGTGACTTAGTGTGTTAGCAAATGCCTGTTGGGTAGAGAAGGCAGTAAGTAAACCCTCCCATATGGAAATGTTTGCAAAGCACTGAGATGATAGTTTACCATATCCTGGCAAATGACTTTGGTATTTTGAAAAATGCATGATTTTAAATAATTTCCTTCCCTTGTAATAAAAGTAATATGTGTTCATTGTATAATTTTTAGAAAGTACACAGGGAAAATAAAAATAATTTCTAATCCTAGCATGCAGGGATAACTTCGGAGGGTATTCAGTTCTTCCCCCACCCCCATTCCCCAAGGGTTATACATTTATATATGCTTAGTTTTAAGACAATCCAGAACAATTAGAAAATACAGTTTTGTATCTTGCTTTTTGCAATTAGTAGTATATCATTATTATTTTTGCCATTTAATAGTCAATAAAAAGTTTCTCATGGCTACATATTCTTCCATTGCATGAGATGTTTCATGATCTCTTTAATCACCTATTATGGAACATTTATGTTATTTCTAATTTTTCACTGCTATAAATTAGTGAGGTAAGAATTACTGAGCACTCCTATGGGCCAGATAGTCTGCTAAGTCTTTTATAGTCAGTGACACATTAAAAATTCATAGCCTTTGTGCAAGGTGCTTTTATTATATCCGTTTTTAGATGAGCAAACTAATGACTGTCAAGGTTGGTTTCCTCATCAAAGATCCTAGAGCTGCTAATTGATGAAGCCAGAATTCTAACCCAGGTGATCTGCTCAAGAACCTGTGCTAACCATTATGAATACAATTGCGGTAAATTCTCCTAATATAGAATTCTTTGTTCACATTTTTAATGAAGAAAAGACATTGGAATTACTGAATCAAAGGGCATGAAGAAACTTTCTGTTGTCAAATTGCTTTTCAAAAAGATTGTACAGATTTAAATGTAATATGTGAAGGATGCAGGCCTACCGCCTTTCCCCGAGAGAGACGCGGACTCCTGAGCCCTTCACGTCCTATCCCTAACCCTAATCCCTCTAACTAGAGCACCTGTCACCTTCTCTGTGCTGATTTAGACTTTGGTCTGTCTTGCTCTACTGTGAAAGCTTCGAGAGCAAGACTGAGTCTCATTTGTCTTTTACTTCATAATACCTACCGCTGTGCCATATACATAGTAGATTCTCAGTATGGCTTTTGTCAAAAAAAAAAAAAAAGCACCATGACATGCAGTCTCAGGTGCCACTTTGCTGTTCACAAACAAATGTCACTTCATTTTTCACTCCCGATGCTTTCTTAATACAGAGCTTCAGCTCTTGAATTAAGCTGGTCCCCTCACCAATCCTGTGTGCTCTCCCACAATCTAATTCCCAATCCCCACATCATTCTCAAATATTGCCTCTACTATGACACCTTTGCTCTTGCCATTCCCCTCTCCAATGCTGAACTCCCCCCTGCCAGACTCCCCTAAAGGATTGACTCTGTATATGATATACTCTAACAGTAGGTTTTTAATCTAATTTAGCAGTTCATCATGTAATTCCTTTAATGAATCTTTAATGGATCTTTAATAAGCTTAATGTCACTTATTCCTTATACTTCTTTCTTATTCCCCACTTGCTTTAAACACTTTAAAATATGTGTCTCCAAGCTTTCTCCAAGCTTTGTGGGGTGGGCTGTTAGAAGCAGTCAGAACTCCCCTAGGCATTCAGAGACAGACCAAGGGGCTGTCCCTTTCCTGGGCTTCTCCCTAAGTGGGTTTGTGTGGCTTTAGGCATCATGATATTTTCAGAACAAGTCCAGGAGTCACTGATTTTTCCCATATTTTCCCATGAAAATGTTTCATCACAGTTCCAACTAGAAGCTCCTAGAATCCTATAGGTGAGTTCAGAATCTTTTGTCATGAGAGAGCTTTAGGGAGATTGTAATCAACTAGGTATCTACTGGACCTTGATTACTGGTACCTTTGATCAACCTAACGTTACTGGATTTCCTATGGCTAAAAAAATATCCTGTCAGATAATGAAAGCTTGCTCTGGTTGCACATCCCAGTCCCCAAATTAGGCCAGTGAATTTGGTTCCCCCATCAGTGTGCACTGCAATTCCTGTGACTGTCATTTGCAGCAGAGTCTGCGTTTCACAGATGACCATATGTTTTTCCCTTTTGCATCAACACAGCTTTTATAGTTAGAAAGTCTTTGGCATATTAATGAGCCCTAATAAATCAAGTACATATGTCTTTAAACCACAAACACAAATATTCCATTTGCCATTAAATTTGTGGATATTTTTGATCTTATAATATTTTACTGTCACTAGACCTTGCCAACTTGCTTTTTGAAATCCTTACTTAAGAAAACTAATCTTTAATGCAGAAATGATAGGGCCCAGAGTTTGGTGGAAATACAGAAATGGGATGGAGGTTTTTAAGAGAGAAAAGGAGGGGGAGAAAAATTCGAAGCTAGAGTACCTTTGGGTTTATGGCAACCTTAATATAACAGAAATTAAGAAGTAAAGGCACCACAGGAAGCAAGGGGCCAAGGGCCAGAGGAGCCAAAAATGGAAAAGAAACATTAGAAGCCATGGAAAGTTTCAGAAAAGCTGGTGGAAGAAGGGCTGATGGTGAAACTGTTGGCAAAGGGGAAAGTCAATACCAGAATGAAAAATCATTAACAGAAGAATAAAAATACGGAATTGAAAGAAGATGCCCTACAGCTTTGCAGCCTCTAAACTCCCCTCTGCTTTCAGTAGCTCTTTGTGATTTAACAATAGCTTTCACAGCCAGAGAGCTGTATTAGGGAGAGGGGAAGTGAGTCGGCACTGAAATTGTTTTTGCTGACTAGATAAATGCTACTATTCCAATAGCAACTATGGCTCCTCTAATGAAAAGATTGATTCCAGAGTTTGGCAGAAAATGGTCTGGCAAAGCAATAACAGTTCTGCGGCCTTGGCGTGAAACTCCGCCACTTTCCCGGCTCCCTCTGTCTATCATATTTTGCCAGGCGACTTCCGTGCTCATAAAGGAGAGAAACTCCTGCTTCATATTGGAAACAGAGGGAGAAATCAGAGAGTCCCGATCTGAACGCTTGGTTTTATTTGTTATTTAATTCACTCATACAAGGAAGACTCAATTGAACACCTGGTAAGTGTCAAGCGCTGCACTAGACTCTAAGAATGAAGAACTCATTGACATTTAAGGAATCCCGGGGGGTTAATGCAGGGTCAGCACCCTATGGCCTGGGGACCAGACCTATGCACTGCCTGCTTTTGTAGAATACAATGGCCCATTCAGTTCCATGTCGTCCATGGTTCCCTTTGTGTTTCAGTGGCAGAGCTGAGGGATCAGAACAGGGACTCTAAAGCCCACGAGAATAAAACATGTTTATTATCTTGATCTTTACAGAAAAAATGCTTGCTGACTCCTGGATAAATACAGTTGTTACAATGGAATTATAGCAGAGTTTAGTAAATTATAGAAGAAGGAGCCAGGGATGCTAATGAAAGCTTCAATGAAAAGTTGATATGTGACACTTGATTTTAGTTTGAAAGACATAAAGGAGTTTCTGGGCATGAAGAAATAATCGTGCTTTGGGAACAGCAGTGACAAAGATAGTACTTTGAAATAACTTGCAAATTTTAGGAATCTACCCACTCTTTGTTCTGGCTGAAGCATAGGTTGGGGTGGGTGACTAAGAATGGGAGCTTGAGGTCAGAGGGACCTGTAGGGTGCAATATATATATGGGAGGGTCTCATACTGGAAACTTCACATGTACACACTCAGCATGGCAAGACCCCCAGAATTAATAGCATACAATCTCTGTCCTCATGAAGCTCAACCTCCAGTACACATAAGACATTAAATAAAGCCCATGACAGAAGAAGATACATACTTTAGACAAGTCCAAATAAACTACAATGGGGCTTTTCCTTTTAATAGGAAGAAATTACATATGCTTGGAGAGGTCAGATGATAATTAATTTCCGTTACTGGTAATAATGTACCTGGAGGGATGGCTATGATTGTTGGTGGTGGCATTGGGACAGGTGGGCACAGGCAGATGAAACAGCATAAAGAGACACTGGCAAAAAAAAATGTTAAGAGGTTTGAGATGTGTCTTAGCCCAGATTCCCTAGAAAACAGAATCTGAGGTCAAATCTTTGTGCGAACATCTCATTGGGCAGTATAGCCCCAGGGAAACAGGAGGCAGGGATGAAATGGACAGAGGCAGAAGTGGAGGGAGAGCCAACACAAGGGAGCATTTCCCAGGCTGCCCACAGCTGCATAACAGGCACAGCTGAGTGCTCCAACTTGTGGGACAGTTTCCTAGAGGCTGGACAAGTTTCTATGACTCAGGATAGTCCACATGGTAGGGTAGAATTTATCCATAATCTCCTTTGTCCATTGGCTAATTCACTCCTTAGGGCATTACACTCCCCACACTGCTCGTCGTGGTACCCCGGCCCTCCTAGAAGCTACTGGGAAGGTGATTCTCCCCGCCCCCACCATGTGTTAGTTCTGGGCAGGGTGCCTGTGTGTCTGTCTCTCCTTGCCAGTTAGTGCCCCAGGCAGAGCATCTCCATCTGTATCAGGAGTGACAGCAGCAGTGACCCTGGAGACAGTGTAGAACTTTCCTAGGGCCACTCCAGCCAGAAAGTAAGTGGACAGATTTGTGGTCACTTGTAAACTGAGTCCAATGTAGGGAGCATAAAATTACTTGTCTGGAATAGAGGGTAGGGAACTAATGGAGAGAAGGTCCAACAAGCTGGAATGCCTTCTGGAAGACACTAGTTGTTGGATGGGGACCAGGTAATTAATTTATTAGCAGGTGGGAAACAGTGAAAGTTTTTCCAGATGGAGATGACATGATCAAAGGTATATTTTTTCAGGGGGAATTCAGAAGTGGTATGTAAAATGGATTTAGAGGATGTAGAACTTGGAAGGAGAACTCTGTGAGTTAAAAAGAGTCTTGGCAGAAAGGATCAAATTGCTGTTCTACAGTCCAGACCTTTAGAATGGGCACTGGGCTCCTTAGGGAGGCCTCCCATCCCAGCCCTCCATTATGAACCGTCTTCCTTCCTTAGGGAGGTTGAGTAGATACAGGTGCCTTGCCTGAGAAGGCAAAATGACCCTCTGTAAGGTCCGTTTCTAAGCAGCACAGGGATTTTGTCTTGAAGTGCTTTCATTTTTAAAACCATAGTAATGAGGCACTCATTCAGACTACATCTGTATAGGTAAATAAACCTCCTTCTCATTTTGTGATCTAGAGCCTGAGCAGGAAAGTCTCCAAATCCACATCCTCCATCCATGAGAGAATATTGAACTACAAGGTCGGGGGAAGAGAAGGAGGCAGCCCTGCCATTGGTCATAAACAGATCCCACCCTTCTCTGCTCCTGCCACAGCCTCACCTCTGCCTCAGGCTTCACAGAAAATGTGGGTCAGTGGATCAACAAGGAAATTCTCAGAGCTTACTGGCTGCTACACCTTGTCGTGGGCCCTGGGGGAAAGGAGGCCATAATGGGGAACAAACTACTAGTTTTCATGGGAGGAACTTGGGAGCATTGATTCTGTAAGGACACAGCCATTGGATAATACCAATGACATATCGGGTTGGATTCCTTCCTTGTTGAGGCCAACCCTGCCCCTCTAGGAAGAAAGACAGTAACGTGTAATAGTTAAATCTGTGGTCCAGGAGCCAAAATGCCTGCAATCAATTCCTGGGTTTTCTTACCCTTATTCGTTTGCATTTCTCAGCTTCCTCACTCTCAAATGAGAACAACAATAGTGGTCTCTTAGCATCTTGAAACAATTAAATTTAATAATATATGTATGGTGCTTAGCATAATTATTGTCAGCGCTTACCAATGTTACCACAGGACAATAAATCTCTTATTTGTGATTCTGAAATTTAAAAATCACTGAAAATTCCAAGTTCTTTTGTAATTCATTTGGTGGCAAGATCTGTTATTCAAAGTCTTCATGTATCACACATAGTATGAATGTTAATTTTTGTCTTCATCTTCATATGAACTTCATAGGTTTCACTGTAGAAATATCTATGTGTTTAATTACAGGGTGCTATTCCAGACCCTGAGGGATCATTTTATGTCCTTTGGTTTATGTATCACATTTCTAGTCTAAAATTGCCAAATTCTGAAACACAGCTCTCTCAGAGTTTCAGATTGTGCACCTATACTGTTGAGAACTGTGGAATTAGAACAATAATACAGGGATTAACACTGATTCCTTCTGTCCATCCTACACTAAAAATGCATTAAAAATTCTTGGGAAACTTTGAATTGCTTTCAAAGCATTATCCTCGTGTGTGCAATATTTTGAAAAATCTGTTTCCATACATTTTTAACTAAAAGAAAAATTCTAATAATCTCCTCACCATTTTTCTCCAGTCTCAGCCCACTGATGTAATAACCCATGGTAACAGTTTGGCATATGGCTTTTTACATCCTGACATATTTTTATAAGTGGTTTTCTTTCTTTTAAAAAATTTTTTATTCTATTTTTTCCATTACCACTTAACCCCCCTCCCCTCCTTATACCCCCTTCCCCCCTGAAATATTTTTAAGGCTATCCTATCAAGATAAATTACTTTTGGAACATGGTTTGGGCCCAAACATGGAAGACTAGTAATTTAATGATAAACTCTTCTAAGAAAGTACATTATCTTTGAGCACACCTTGCTAAGAATTCACCCATAAAGGTTATTTGGTTTCTATTCTGATGGGATATGTTTTAGCACAAATTGTAACGACATTTCCTGAGTGTGCACACAGAGCTGAAGGCTTTCTTCGGAACAGACCATTAAAACCCACTTCCGGCCAAGATGGAGGCGTAGGTAGACACCCTGTGCCTCCTCGCACAACCAAAAGACGGACAACAACAAATTTTAAAAGAAAAAACAACCAGAATTGACAGAAAATCAAACCGTATGGAAGTCCGACAACCAAGAAACTAAGAAACATACATCCAGACCGGTAGGAGGGGCGGAGAGGACTCGCGTGGCGGGGCGGCGGCTGGCGGATCCGGGAAAGGCTCGGCTGGCCGGGAGAGGTGGCGGCTGCGGCCTGGGCGTCCCACTCCCTCGTGAGGATAAACGGGGAGGAACGGCTTGGGAGCAGGTCGGACCCCGCAACCCAGAGTTCCAGAGTGGGGGGAGGTGAAGCCTCAAAGCCTCTGATTGAAAACTCCTGTGGGGGTTGAGGCGGCGGCAGCGGGAGAAACTCCCGGCCTCACTGGAGAGCTCGTTGGAGAGACCCACAGGGTCTTGGAGCGTGCACGGCCCTCCCACCGGGGATCAGCACCGGAGCCAGCACCAGAGGGGCCCCGTTGGACTGTGGGTGGTGTGGAAAGTGACTGGTAACCGGCAGGGAGCAGAGCGGCCGCCATTGTTCCCTCTCGGACCCCTCCCCCACAAACAGCGTCACAACGCAGTGACGTGGCCGCCCGGTCCTGGTGAACACCTAAGGCTCCGCCCCTTACTACGTAACAGGCGCGCCAAGACAACAAAAATGGCCCAAATGAGAGAACAAATCAAAGCTCCAGAAAAAATACAACTAAGCGACGAAGAGATAGCCAACCTATCAGATGCACAGTTCAAAACACTGGTAATCAGGATGCTCACAGACTTGGTTGAATTTGGTCGCAA